>JAXGGA010013434.1:0-35254 GCA_038373865.1 Uloborus plumipes | reverse complement strand
TTTTCTTTTTTCTTGGCAGACGATTTTTTTTTGTAACAAAATTTTTTCATTCACGAGAGCATTTTATTTTTTATTTATATTTAACAACTGGCAACGGATTAAAAGTGAAATTCGAGACATTTTATTAACGGACGAGTTTTTTTTTCTTTTTTTTTCTTTCTTTGATAAAATGTGTTTTGATGCTCTTTGTACTTTTTTTATTTATTTAATTTTTTTCTTGGAAACGATTGAGGATTTTTTCTATGGAAGAACTGTAACAGTTACATTCTTTAAAAGGAGTGACAAAACTTTATTTATTCGTTTATTTACTTTTTACGTGTCTATTTCATCTAACGGGAGGGGTATATTTTGCTTTTAGAAATCAGCTTTAAGTGCTAAAAAGGTATGCTTGACATAATTTTTAGTCTCAGATAAGCAAGAGAATAATGATCAGATGCTAGAATGCCGATGTCGATGTACGGGAAAGTAGGCTCGTTTAGTTCTTGACAGAGCTTCTTGTTTTCATTCCTTTTTCTTTACTTTATATGGTCAAAGAATTATTTCATCTTTTATAAAGAATGTCACATCGCCAAAATATCGCTAAATTCACATGGTACACTTCTATTTCTTTTTTCTCTACCTATTTTAGGAATGTACTCGTTTTCTCAATTGATTGACAAGTGCCATCTCTTCACGGTTTAATTACCATACCGCTTCCTGTAATAAATTAAAGCAGTTTGCTAATTAAAGCTACGTATCCAGAGGTTTCACAGGTAACGTAGAATTAACGAAGATTTGCTCGGATCTCCATTTTCACCTGTATGACGTAATTTAAAAACATTGTTCCGCTATTTCATCGTTTACCAGTCAGAAATGCATTTTCTGAAGTTTTATGCTGACCATTTTGAAAGCCACCTACCTCAAAAAAAGGGGCTTCATTGAAAGTGTATTGTTTGCTGCTCAAAAAATTGGGCGCAAAAAAATTGTAACGAAATTCGAATCTGGTGTGGAGTAAAGAATGTGATGTAGAACTCCTTAAACCTTGCTTTATATTGATCACACTAAGCAAAATTTACAATTGAGTTTGTGTAAATTTAGTTGATACATTTTATATTAGTTTTTTATACCCGTATTCTAAGTGTTATCGTTAAGAAAATTGTGCAGTTACAGGGTTATTGTTTTCTTTCTGATTAATTTGAATTACATTTGAACATTGAATTGCATTACTGCAAATTTAAGCAAGTTTCTTAACACTTTGTGGGTCGACCACGACCCTCAAAATTATAAATTTGTAGATATCTCTTCAAATTTACGAATATTTTTTCAAAATAGCCCCTTAATTAAGTTCACCCAAGAAAACACTATGAAACCGTCACTCTAACCATCCGCTATGTTGGAGTTCGGAAAGTATGTGCTTTCGTTGTAAATTGCTCATTAATTACCAGTTTCACTTTAATATTATCTTGAATTTCAAAAACTCATTTCGATTTTTTTTTTGAAGTCAGAATGATAAACTCTAGTCTGTGGGTGTGCGAAAGATTTGGCGAAGAAAATTCGATGAACAATTCTTCATAGGTAAGTGCAGATTTCATACTATTATTTTCAATTGCATTTTTGAAATTATTGTTTGGTTCTTTTTTATTCTTGATGATAATTCACATCCACCTGGTCGGAAGATTAGAGTTAGATTTTTTTTTTTTTGCTTTTCTCATATGCGAAGTGTTACCGAAGTAAATATTGATTGCGTTGCGAAATTTTGCTGAAGAAGGTTCTTTTTCAAATTTTATATTTGCATTATAAGTAATTGATTAGTTTGTTTACTATAGAATTCAATTCGAATTTTTTAGAAATACAGACAAAAATCCGTTTATTAAATCTGTAATTTATTACCTACGACTGAATACCTATTTTAAAGCGAAAAGAAATTTGTCAATACTTCATTCCTTGACCTACCTTATTGGATAATATATTTTTAAAAATCTATAGATAAATCTGAATACGTAAATGCTAACTTATTCTAAAAGAACGCAAATAGTGAAATTTTATCTTTGCATTAAAATACCTTACAAAGAGCAATTCCACGATAAGGTCAACCAGATGTTCAAATTTTCAAAATTAATATTTCTAAACAAACAAGGTATCATTTTAAAGGTAAAGAGTTGTTTATTTTGAAATTCATGTCTAAATTTTAATAACTTAAGTTTTGACTAAGTTACAAGAGCTCAAACTAAGGTCAACATCCAGAGCGTTTTCAAAGTATATTTGACGCCTCTCAAAGAAGCTCTGTTTTTTCCAAAATATACATACTAAACTTATGAATTAAGACGAATAACTATTTAAATATTCAATGTACAGCAGATGATGTTGCAAAAATGTGTGAGAATATAATTCATTTTGATTTGTGACAGAATTCCTATGGGGCACATTAAGTGTTTTACGTCCGACACCAAAATGTACGATTAATTATGCTGGGCCAATAATTTTAAAGCAACATACATTTAACTTCGTATACAAAGTAAGATCTTTGGTCTCATCGATGTAACCTATTGACATTTTGTGACAAGTAAATATTTTTAATTAAAATCTAGGTGTCGGACGTAAAGAATTTTTTTACGTCCGACACCCTTTACGTCCGACAGTGTTACATTCCGTATATAACACTTGTTTACAACTGTGATTCTCCTTATTTTACCTTTAATTACAAAGTTAAAGTGAAACATGATTTAAAAAAAATAATTTTGACTTTTCTGTGCATACATATACTTTAAATTTACTTATTAAATAGTAAATTTTACTTCAGAATAATACTTTAAAAGATTTTTTCTCCTCATGCGACATTTATATTAAGACAATTACAATGCCTCTGAGTTGTTCTGGGAACTCTTGAATTAAAAAAATGTTCATATACATATTATTGCTTTGAAAAAACAGCAACACAACTCTAAGTATTCATCTAAAGTTTTAAAGGCTAGATCATCACAACACAACCTGTATTCTGTTTCGCAAAGAGTTAGAACACATGGATTTCGTAATTGGATTAGTACAAGTGGATACTTACATTTTTTATTAGTGTTCTGATTAATGTTCATATTTGCTGGTTGATGGTTGTTGATGCCATAGGAGGCACTGTGAAAAAAATCGTTTGGCGCCGCGTTAAAGCAGGAAACTGACGGTGACAAAAGCGGAGCAATTTTCTCAAGTTGCAGCACTTTTAAATCCAAATATGCATTTTAAGTATATTCCAACAAAAGATATATACATATATACAAAGCATTTGCATCTTCTCTGGAAAGCTATTTTCCATATTCCGAACATCAAATCCGCTCATTTTTTAAAATCAGTTGGACACAATCAAGATCAAATTGGGGACATATCACGTGATAACCAAATTAAGAACAGTACCAATATTTACTATGTCAGAATCTGATAATTCCGGGATCGAAGAATCTGCAGATCTTGATACAGTAAACATCAATGACTGGGTTAGGGTAATGCATGATGCCAAGCTTTATCTTGGATGTATCACCAAAAAAACTGAAAATTACTTTGTATCAGTCATGCATAGTTCTAAAGGCTATTTTAAATGGCCAAGAAATGAGGACAAAATATTTTACAAATTACGGGACATTATAAACGTATTCGTCCTCCGATCCCTACAGGAAAAAGGGGGCAGTTTAAATTTGATGAACCCTTTTAAATGTTAAAAAAAATAAATGTGTGACCTAGGAATAAAAGTTAAGCTAATTTTCTTATTTGGGCGATTCTCTGTAAACTCGTCATTTTTCACTCGAAATCATGGTTCTCATGGTTTTTTGAAATGTTCGTATAATTATAATACCATTGCTCAGAAAATGAATCTATTACTTTGGTTTGAAAGAGGGCCAATTGAAGTTTATGTTTTTCTGATAAATCATGATAGGGGGTTACTCCCCTGCCTAGTATAACTAGGCAGGGGACTGTGCTAGGTAGCTGTATTTTTGCCCTTTGTAGCGTAATATCTGCAAAACTATTGGAACATAATTAGTTTCAAGACTACCTATAAATTTAGGCAGAAATCGTGGACATAATAACTAATATGTTTCATATTTAAACTAATTGCCATTAATAAAATCACTTCCCAGAGGACTGTTTTCGCAACGATCACGATGCATACTTTCAGCACAAATGTGGCTCTCGAACTAAACAAAGTGGCGTTTCAACACCGTTCACGGCGATTTCGTCAAATTCACACTGATTACTTTAAACTTCATGCCAAAAAGAATTTGCAAAAGTTATAGATTTTTCGTATTACAGCTTTGAATTTGTTGCAGGGGACTGTTCGAAAAAACTCTGGACAGAATTTACATGACAATTTTAAGTTTTAGAAATACGTAATTATACTTTATTTCATAAGAAAAATATAGCTTTATTATTCTATTTTTAGATATTAATTGCCAAATTTATGTAGTGTTAATAGGTTTTTTGAAATACTATCTTTAACAGTTAGACTATGGGATTTGGACAGCCAGGGGACTGTGTTTTTGGTGCTTAGATAATTTCTAGAAAAAAAAATTGAATTGTTATCGCTCCAAATACAATTGGCCCACAAAGTATTAATGCTTTTCTTGTATTAAGAGCGATAATTACTTAATTACACTTTATTATTTTTAAAATACTTGGTCCGGACAGCCAATTACCAGTTTACAGAGAATCGCCCATTTAAAACTGTAATCGTTGACATGTATTTACATTTAAGAACAACGGTTTTGGTCCAATTCGAAGAGTTTACGTCCGACACCACAAATTTACGTCCGACACCAAGGTAAAAGTAGTTCCAAGTTAATTTTCTTCAAAACAATATCATTAAAAAACTGTAAAATATTCTTCAATCATAAGTATACTATCCATATTTGCTGTTTTTGAAATTAAAATGTAAGCCAATTCGCAGAGTTTCAGTAAATTGTCAGTGAATCTCCAATTTTACTATTTGTGCGTTTACGTCCGACACCAACTCTTTAAATCTTCTTAATTTCTATTTAAGAGATCTATTTTAAAAAACTAACATGATTTTTTATTCATTATGATGTAACGAGTATTTTGAATACCAACTTAATCATTTCTATTCAGTTTATATTTGATAAATGGAACTAAAACTAAAAAATATTTCTTCATTTTTTACGTCCGACACCATGGAATTGCCCCAAATCATTTTTTATAACAAATTCATTTGCATCACAACAGTATCAAATTTGTTTATAATTTAAAGTTTAAATAAATATGTAGTAATTTGCTCTCAAAAATAGGATAGCAAAACTATTTTCTTATATGCATTGACAACAGTAAGTTCCATCCATACAATTCCAAAAAGTAATTGATTAAGAAAGTGTGTTTGTCTACTGCAGGGGTGGCCAACCTTTTTGGGAAGAGTGCCACTATCTAGGTGAAAGAAGTTCGGCGTGCCACTTTCAATTATTTCAACAAGCTGAAAAAAAATTTTAAGTTAAAAAAGATTATTTGCTGACTGACTCGGTGATTTTCTAGTACATTTTTAGCTAGTACAATTAACTAGTACATTTTTTTCACACCAGTCTGAGGATTGAAAATTATAAAAGAAATGAAAAAAATCAGAGTATAAGAGATAGCGTTAAAAAAACTTTTATACGTTCAGTCAGTAGGATTGTGCTTAAAATATAAGCAAATAATAAAAAATAATAATAATTCTATAAATTAAACGGTCAGTAATATGGCTTATGGGTGGGTCCCTCTTTTACTCCGTCATCAGTTTTAGAATTAGTTCTTGAAAAAGCTAACGCATATCAGGGTTTTAAGTGCTATCAGTTAGCATTCAATACTGTTATAATTTTTTTATATTCATTAAAAAATATATTTGTTCACAAACATTTTTTGAACAAAATTTACGACAGCACCAGACAGCTAAAATGTGTAAATAATAAAAAAGTTGTTGGTACAAATTTGCCAAACTCAATGTAATTTGGATGACTGGCAGTGGAAGTAGGCTTTTATACTTAATTTCCAATGCTAGAAGACGCAACATGTCGGCAATTTTAGTTCGGATTTTAGGTAGACAACAAGTAATGTCTTGCAAAGAAATAGACGAAGAATTTAAAAACATTAGTAATTTTTTGTCATCTTAAAGTCATCAAACCTATATATTATACTGAATGCATATTTCAAAACAGATGTAAATTTTTTACTATCAATTCTGAAGACATTATTAACTTTGGGTAGCTACTTCCAGTATTGATGTGAAATGTGTTAATCTTTTTTCTCTGGAAGTCAAAAGAAAGAAATTGTTTGGAAGTTTCATTGTAAAGGAAGGTGTATGATCTATATGGGTTTAGGAAACAATTTTTGCCCTAAAATCTTAAATTTGAATTATTTAGGCGCCAGACAATAAAGTATGAAATAGCTGAATTTAATTGCTAATCTTCATTCGTAAATAACATTCCCTTATTCCTTCAAGATATTTTTAAAACACATTCCCTCAAATTCTAAAACAGATTGAGTATTTTTCCTTTATATAGCTATTGCACATTTCCATGAAGGAGTAACTTGTCAACCTCTTCACAATTCTTTTTTAAACTTTCACCTGTCAGAAGGTTGACAAGTTACTCGACCCTATCCAATGAGCCTTAAAAATTTGCCTTCCAAAATAAATTTCAAGCAATGCAGCAAAAAGCACTTTTGAGGCGCTCCTTTTCTGCCACCAATACCGAATTTTGTCTATTCTGATGGCTTCTTTATCTTAGTGACAGAGTTAACTTCTTCAAACATTTCCTCACCTGGCGCTGAAAGTATTTAGCCGTAAATCCAAAAATTCTTTTACGGGCGATTCTCTGTAAACTGGTAATTGGCTGTCCGGACCGAGTATTTTAAAAATAATAAAGTGTAGTAAAGTAATTATCGCTCTTAATACAAGTAAAGCATTAATACTTTGTGGCCCAATTGCATTTGGAACGATAACAATTTAATTTTTTTTTCTAGAAATTATCTAAGCACCAAAATCACAGTCCCCTGGTTGTCCCAATCCCATAGTCTAACTGTTAAAGATAGTATTTCAAAAAACCTATTAACACTACATAAATTTGGCAATTAATATCTAAAAATAGAATAATGAAGCTATATTTTTCTTATGAAATAAGGTATAATTACGTATTTCTAAAACTTAAAATTATCGCGTACATTCTGTCCGGAGTTTTTTCAAACAGTCCCCTGCAACAAATTCAAAGCTGCAATACGAAAAATCTATAACTTTTGCAAATTCTTTTTGGCATGAAGTTTAAAGTAATCAGTTTGAATTTGCCGAAATCACCGAGAACGGTGTTGAAACGCTACTTTGCTTAGTTTGAGAGCCACATTTGTGATGAAAGTATGCATCAGGGTCGTTGCGAAAACAGTCCTCTGGCAAGTGATTTTATTAATGTCAATTAATTTAATTATAAAACACATTATTTATTATGTCCACAATTTGTGCCTAAATTTATAGGTAGTCTCGTAACTAATTATGTTCTAATAGTTTTACAGATATTACGCCACAAAGAGCAAAAACACGGTCACCTGGCACAGTCCCCTGCTTAGTTATACTAGGCGGGGGACTTACCCCCTATCATGATTTATCAAAAAAACACAAACTTCAATTGGTCCTCTTTCAAACTAAAGTAATAGATTCATTTTCTGAGCAATAGTATTATAATTAGACGAACATTTCAAAAAACCGTACCCGGACAGATTTCGTGTGAAAAATGACGAGTTTACAGAGAATCGCCCTTACAACATCGAAAGTTTCATTCGTGTTACGCACAAATGTCGCTCATGAGCTAGAAAAGTTACACAACTCAAAACTTTGGAATAACGTACTGAAAAGTAATTCAAAACCTAAATGTAATGCTCTTTCTTGCCCAAAAACTCACACAAAGCCAGCTGACATAATTGGTGCATGGTGGTACAAACACGATACAGTCAGTACTGAAACATCTTTTAAATGAAATGATTTAGCGGAAATTTTTTCAAGCATTAAGTATGCATTATTAATTTAAACAAAAAAAAGTAACCAGGAAACATAACTTCTTTTTTTTTTTTGCCCGTATTGTAATGTTTGAAATTTTGTATAAATTTTTGAATGTCCAAAACTAACGATAAGTACAAGTGTTTTGGCAATGGGTATGTCAGCCTTCTGAAACATGTCAGCTCATAATTCTATTTTTCTGGGTAAGAGTCTCAGTTTTTGGGATTATGATTTCTATTTTTAAAAATTTTCTACAAGTCTTTGCGTGCCACTCCCGCTGCTCTGCCGTGCCACACTGTGGCACGCGTGCCGCGGGTTGGCCACCACTGGTCTACTGGATAGACGAATATTCATTTACTGAGTTGCTGCCCGTTTTATTAAAATTCTCCAAATATAAATGTGTTCTCAAACTTTTTGTGATATAATTATACATATGGGTCATTCCACGGTGACTGACGTTACAATTTGACTACATTTTTATCTTTTGAAGGAAGTTCTGTCTTGGAATTAAATTTTGTTACTTGTAAAATTAGTCTATCTTGATATGGTACGTTAATGCCCTCTCACTTGAATTAAGATATGAGGGACTTTTTTTGTGGGAAATAAGGGGAAATAAAAAAATGTGACTGATGTTACACAGAAGAGACATTGAAGAAATTGACTTATGTACGATTTGAAATTAACTTCAAACTAAAAATATAAAAACTAAACAGGTTTTTTTCCCCTTAAAACAAAGATCTTAGACTTAATGGAAATGTCTTGCTTCATCGACAAAACTTTAAATTTGAAAGTATAGAAATTATTTAGTACCCGTGACTGATGTTAATGTTACTAAGATTTCGTGACAGATGTTTTGTCTACAAAAAAAAAATACTGCAACGACAAATTATTTTTAGTTAAAAATAAAATTACCACTTTTTTTGTTTAAACTTTAAAAATAGTAGTAAATGAATAGTTATTATGCCCCATTTATATATCTAGTGCGTTAGGTTTCTGCATTGCATTTTATTGTGAATAATAAATTTCATTCACATTGTTAGGCCATTTACAAATATTTTACTGCTCAAAACTTGACATTAACTGACTACTTATACTTTTGAATGCCACTAACTTCACCTCATAGAATTGACCATCATATTCCACAAGAACTCTCTCTCCTGCTGCAGTTTTCAATTTTAGAACACATTTTGCTGAATTAGACTTCAAAAAACTGTTTTGAACTTTTGGTGATTCAGAAAATCACTTACTTATTACTTAACATTAAAACTTATTATCGTATGTTATTATTATTATAATTTTTAAATTGCAACTTTTAAGAACAGAATAAAAGCTGTGATTTTTTGATTATTTCTTCGGGGATCCCGTGCTTCCATAATAAACTTGGTCGTGTGTACGATGCTGCCAGTTTCAGGATAGCTTGAAAGCTTACTGTAAAGAAGACGATATTATATTTGTTTGTTTTATCTGGGGGGGGGGGGGTTGTCTGATAATATTTTCGCTTGTTGTTTCTTATAACAATCTTACTAAAATTAAATGCAACTACAGAAACTAAAGTTTATCTTTGGTCTGAGCGAATTATTAACGTTGTGAGATTGGTGTTACATATTTATTGTAAATATACTCGATTCGATCACCTATTAAGCTGATAGTCAGCAAATTAAAATACCCATCTTTGTGGATAATTTTGCACAATTCTTGTGATGTACTTCAGCGCATAAGAACTTAGCAAAATGTTTTAGATTTTAGTTACATAGTTTTATAATTTAATTACTAATTAATGAACAGAATACATTTTCAAAAATCGTTAATGACGTGCATTTAAACCACAGCTTGGCTCTCCAACAATTTGTTCCTCTTTAGTTTATTTTTCTGAACATGATAATGCCCCTCAGCGTCAACACAGAGCTCCAACAGGAGCAGTTTATAGCTGTTCTAAGATTGATGTATAGACGAGGCTTATTTTTTGACTGGCAACAATACTACGCCAAAGAAATTGGATTCTATTTCATTGATCTGAACAATTACTATAGCCAAATTTTCGTGAAAAACCAACGAATACTTCGTAAAAGAAATAATCCTACGTAAAAGAAATAATCCACTTCATACAAGCCAGAGACACAAACCACTGGATTGGAATCTTTCTGATTAGGCCGCTAAAAGGGGGATGCAACACTTCTTTCAAACAGAACAAATTGTTTTGATATTTATTTTACGTCTTTTAAAAAATTCTAATTTTGCTCCAAAAGATCGTTTTTCGCTGCAATAAACGTGTCTGTTTATTTAATAATTGTTTTGCTTCTCATTGCTTATATTACCCGGAATTATCTGGATTTCTAACCACCAGGATTTCCAGAGAGTCCAGTTAAACAGGATAAACGAGGTTGTACACAGTGTTTACACAATTTTTAAGTTCTGTTTAGTTTCGTTTGAATTTAGAAACAGTTTCTGAGAGTCAAATTGAAAACATGCAATTATATAATGAGAAATTCCGCCTCAAAGGACAAGGGTTTGAAAATATATATTTGCTTACCTTATGATATTTCCATTTAGAAATATAAGGTAAGCAAATGTTACTGATGTGTTCAACCTCTTGACATACAATGACAAGTCTGATCTGCATTCATTTTATGGACCACTATAGACTATAACGAGCTCGAAAGTATTATTTTTTAATGTTATTTAGATGTCTTTTATTACACCAAACTGATTAATGAAAATCCAAAAATACACTCGCGTCCGCTTAATGAAATATCAGTTAAAAGAATATCCCGCTTAATAGAACATATTTTCAATGTACCAAAACCGTTATAATGTATTAGTTTGATCCCAGATAATGGAATATCCCGCTTATTAGAATATTTTTCCGTGACAAAATCGGTTTTCCATTAAGCGGGTTCCACTGTAATTTCAACTTCCACGTAACTGTTCAGTTGAGCGAAATGAAATGGTATTCCTCGGTAGCATCAAGTTCCGTTTAATTTGTATGTGAAGGGGTTAAACATGCAAAATTTGTTAGTTTGTTTGAGAACAAAGAAATCACAATACTCTTCGAAAAAGGTATTTTTCTTTTATTCTTGCTTTTATCTGTACAGGAAAAAGAAACAGCATTTTATCACAGTGTGGCGCGGATCAATTTAAGAGCACCCTAGAAGAACAAAATGAAAGACCTATTTACAAAAATATTAAGACATCACAAGCAAAGTTCTTCATAGATGAGTACTTAACTTACTACAGCAGCAAATATACCAGAAAAACAATTTTAAAACATTTTTTTTTTTTTTGCTTTTGAGAAATGTTTTCATGGTTTACCCAGTCAGCACACTTGACGTTTAGACGTGTCGTGAACATTTAACCCTACACTGCATTGTGTAGCCAATTGGATATAAGAACAATTTATGCTCCATTTGACCAGCAGAATATAGTCATAAGGCAACTCAATGCAATACTGTTTTTAATACAAAATGGTGAAAATTTAGAGTCAATTAGAAATTTTTTTTTTTCTTATTTCATTGAAAGACCTATATTTTCTTTTTAAAGAAAAAAAATCATACAGTGTAGGGCTAAAAATAGTTTTCAGTTTTAACAACCACTTTATTATGTTTACGACACAACGTGTGCTACCTGGGAAGTAGTTCAAAGATGTTAAACAGCATTATATGCATTAGACTTTAACAGCAAATACAATATTTCAGTACTCTTCTAGCTAGATATAATTTTAGAACAATACGTTGCACATTTTTCCGTGAGAATAAATAAATATTGCAATCCAAAACGATGTTTTCAAAATTTTTAACATTGTAGATAAGGTAATTAACGTAAAATTTAACAGCAAATACAATATGTCAGTGCACTTTAAGCTAGATATAATTTCAGAATAATTTTCTCCACATTCTTCAGTGATGATAAATAAATGTTACAATCCAAAAACAATGTACTTATGATCTTACTGTCAGAATATAATGTGATTAACGTAGAATTTTACTAGATTTTACAATACAATTATTGTGCAATGTTTTGCATCGTTACTTATTTTTACTTCCGATTTTCTGTTTAAAATACGAAAAAAATAATAAAAATAGAACAAAAATAAATTAGTTTATTAATTAAAAAAAAATACTTACATAAATGCGAAGTTTCTATTTTGGAACGGTATATCCGTTGAAATCAGGATATACTTTTTAAAACCCTGACGCAAGTCAAAATATTCTACTTAAAATGATTCAAGTTCCCTAATTAAAAAATTTAATTTGAGGAATCTAATGCAGACCTTTAATGTAAAAGAGGAATCGCCAATAAAACTTTATCCTGTTTTAAAAAGGTTTCGGAAAACATTTGAAATTGTAGAAGTTAGTCAAATTTTAACAGTAAGAGTAGCCTTATGCATAAAGAGTGTTTAGGATTATCTACGAGTAAAATATAAGAGACAATTTAAAAAACTTTAAGTAAAAGATAGATTAGAGGTGTCTTAAGATAACGGAAAATTTGAGTTTCTTAAGATGTAAAAAGAATTTAGGGAATACTTTAACGCATAAGAGGCATTTAAAAAGCACGGTTGGATAGAAGAAGCATCTTGCTATTATCTTAAGGCATAAGAATGGGAGTATATTTCAGTTCATCGAGTATTGAAAACTACTCAGTTATACAGTATTTTTACTATTCATTAGTACTGTTTCGAATGTTACTTTTAATTTAAATTGTTGTCTATGAATAAATACAGCAGTGTTTGTGTGTGTGTATAATTTAGCACGGATGTACTTTGGCACCCAGAGGTGCACGTAAAGTTTTTTTTTTACTTAAAAAGTTAAAAACCACTTGAATTTTCACTTAGAGTCGTGAAAAGAGTACTATTTTCTGCACAAACGAAAGTTAGTATAACTTAGAATTTTACATTATTGCCGTTAAGATAGTGCAAAAAGGTACCGAAACCTTTTAAAATTCTCCCGGGGGAATTGGTAGTAACTAGCATGAAAAATATATATAGTCAGTATATTTAGAATTTGGGTCTGTTCAGCTAACTGTTCTAAGTTTCAACTAAAATTTACCCATGTTGTTTTTCTTTTAAATTGTCGAAGAACACAATTTAAGGTTAATATTGAAGATATATATCACACAAATATTCTTCTAGCAGAATGATACAAACATGAAAGAATGAGGATAGCATACCAACATTTCTCTGAATGGAGAAATAATAGTTTCCACCACTTATGAGGTTAGTTTCTTACATAAAACGAAATTTAAAATTCAATATTTTGCGTTGATTGCAGATCGGACTTATGACGTCAGTCCAATACAGCAACCACACCAAGGTACAGGAAAAGTTATATTCGAAAGATAATAAAATGCACTGCCTGTGAAACTGGATTTATTGCTGAAGGATTGACGAACAGCGTTTAATACAGATAACTTAGTTAAGGAAACAGCGTAAGCTAGGATTAAATGTTGAAGGCAAGACTAGACAAAAGTTCTCTTGAAAATATCGGTAAAATATGTTTCGACTGTATATCAATCATACCAAACAGATATAAGCTATGATTATTACTCAGTAGTCCGTCTTCTTCCCCTTCAACGACATTAGAAAAGAACGTCTAAGTAGTATCCTGCTTCAGAAGTCGCGCTGATTGCTAATTGGATTGATGACGTCAGTCCAATACAGCGACCCTACCACAAGATCTTGGAAAAGTTATGACTGAAATGAAACCAACAAAGAGCAAGAGAAGTTCTGGGGAATCCTCTGCAGACAGACAGATAAAATGCAGGGCAATTGTGGTCCATATCTTAAAGCCTCGCACGTAATTCCAAAGGCTATAAAAATTATTCAAATTATACATAATGTTACTGCTTAGAGGCTTGCTACAAAGGTGCGCGCGTCTGTTCCAGACTTGGACGATGCATCGCATTTGTATAATGATTATCTTGAATATTTTTTACCTTACTTCACAGTACTCAATGCCTTTTTTTTCGTTATGTTTTTATTTCATGCGTTCCACAGCAATCGGATATTCGAATGTAAATTTTTAACCGGGTTGCCATTAAAAAATAAATAACAAGGAATCGTTTTTCCCGGGCAAGATGTTCTTCTTTGTTTGGTAGATGATTACACAATGAATACAAATAGACGTAAACACTATTTTGTATTCCTTACGCAGGGTCGGTTAGGGGAAGTTCGATTACAGGTGTGACCATTTAAATTTGGAGAAGGAAAGGTACGGATAAAAAGAACAAAGTAAATTGCATAATAGTAATAATAATAATCGTAAAATTTATGTGTTGATCCTTGTATTGCATTGATAGTTTCTCCGAATGTTCCAGATAATCTTTTTGAAGACGTAAAAATAACATTCGATAGCTTGTTCGAGGAAAAAGAACACTAATTTGAAAACGGACTTGCGAAGTCTTTTGTTAAAAGAACGATTAGGAAAATAGAATTTTTGTCTAAAACATACTGGTAGAAAAATAATTGTGGCAGTGGAGTTTCTTTAAATGCATTAAGAAAAAATTTGCATGATTTAAAGAAAAAAAAGGTAATACAGTTTTAAAAGAGATAGTAAAACAATTGTGGTAATGAAAGTTCTTTAGACATACTTAAGTGAAATATCTGCGTGTTTTAGAAAAAAAAAGGATTACAGAGGTTTAAAAGAGATACGTAGCAAAATAATCATGGCAATGAAGTTTGTTACAATACATTATCTACATGCTTTCGAAAAAAAAAATATCCAAGTATAGGAGAGATAAGTAGCTAAACAATTACGGCAATGAAGATTCTTACACAAGTATATTAATGAAAAATCTTACATTATTAATGTAAAGAAAATAACAGGATCTTTAAAATAATGTCATTAATATTAAAAAGTTGTAAGTCTTTTAGAGCTTTAAAGAGAAAAAAAAAAAAAAAAAAACACGGAAGTATTTGATTAAAATAAAGAAAAAAGAACTTAAAACAGTAGTTTCTACCGTTACATGTTTTCTTGTGACTTTTTCATATCGAAATATCAGACTTTTTGTTTCGCGTTCAACAGCTAAAATAAATTATGTCTAAGAATATCTAGAAGACGACACAATTATATAATTTTCAGGAAATGATGGATTTTAAGGTAAATAAAACGAAAATTAAATGCAATATTTTTTAAGACTATTGAATACACTTTGTACAAACTTTATTCTTATAAATGTAAATTCAGAGAGCATTAATCTAAAAACAAAATTGATTAAGTTCAAAAGATTCTTTTCTGATCAAAAATTTAGCAAATATTATTGCAGTCGCTTATTTTCTGACATATGAACTTATAGTTAAACGACAAAATAAAATTAAAGAAATCCAAAGAAATATGAAAATTGCAAAATATACAGGTATCTTTTACAATCGCTTTAACACATCTTCATACATTGCTAAAATATATTTTTTTATCACTATATTATTGACTATTCTCCCATTAAGAGTTTTCCAACAGTTTTTCATTCATTAATACATAAATGTAAGGTAATTCTTTCTTTGAGAAAAATAAACCGAAATAATACATATATTTTTCATGTCACATAGTTAAGATAGTAGGAAGAACTGTCTGTTAAAGAGCTGGGATATATGAAGGGTAAACTTTTTTTAATTAACCGATAACTTTTGAGTCGTTGCAGACAGCAGTACAAACATTCGTTTTAAATTCAATTAAACTTTTGAAAGGAATTTAATAGATTGTTTTTAAAGTGGTAATTTGCAGATGCGATATAATAGGGCAGCAGATTAAAAAGTGAAGTCTAAGTTTTACTTGAAAATGAGTCAGCTATGTAGCTTTTCAGACTAAGGGCCTTATTCCAGAGAAAGTCGATAGCATTCCACTACGGATTGACGCCCCAACTTCTCCTTCAAACCGTCTCCGTTTGCAGAATTTCTATGCGGAGGCGGTTTGAAGTCGGAGTTATGATGTGTGTTCTGTTTGAGTGTTCAAACAGATATTACGAATCGGGGGAAGAAAACGATTGTCGTAGAAGAGCTTGATAGGTGGACTGACACAAAACTTGTACTTTTAATGAGCCCTTTATGTCTGAAAGCTTTCCTGGCTATAAAATTGTCCTCGAAGAAGTTATTCTATTTCAAAGTTGTGTTAAATAAAAAGTTATCTTCTAGATCCTATTGAAATAAAACAAAAATAATTAAAATCTCCGGTAAATGTTTAAGTAACAGAAATAAATACAATAATGTTTACAGTTTGGCTCTGACAAGTTGGTTTGTGATATGTACGAGATTAAACGATTTCATTTGTTAAAATAGGGGGAAAATAGGAGTAAGATAAAAAAAAAAAAAAAAACGAATTATAGTTACCTAATTATACTACTTACTCCACGACCGCAAAATGCGAATAAAAAATTTTTAACCATCAGTTTATCGCTCAAATGTAGACATGGATACTGTTTTGTACTCCTTAAATCTTCATTATTCTAACAGGACTTCAATGCACGATTATAAAGGATGGAAACAGTCTTCCCCAAAACACGAACTTCACAAAGATGTATAAGGTTTAAATATAGTCTTTGAAGGGCAACTATGTTTTAAGTTTAAAAACCTGAAACTTTTCCCAAATTTAGCCTCCAAATTTTGTAGTCGTACTTCCTAATGAAGCAATTTTTTACGTTGAAATAAACATTAAATATTTTGAGTTTTCTTAAGTTTCACACCTTGGCAACATTTTGATCTTCACACTACCGTTCGAAGCATAAAAGTCGTATCTGCATTTTTTTAAATATCAAAATTGAATTATTGTCTTCAGGTGATTGTTAGTAACATATTTTACCTACATACTATGTTTTATGACGATTTGTAGGGGAAAATATTTTTTTAAACTTTCTGAGGGGGGGGGGGCGGAGAGACATCTTATTTAAGTATATGGAGGAGTGAAATTTTAAAACTATGTTTCTCAATTTGACCTCAGCTGCAAGTACAACTTTTCTGCTTACCACGGCAATACAATGATAGGATACAAGGGCGTAGCCAGGACTAACGTTAGGGGGGTGCAAACAGAGGCACCCCAATAGGAGGTCACTGTGACCTCCCAAAAAGGTACAGAATGAAGCGCATTCTCTGATAAGTGACCCCAAGGACTTAAAATTTATTGGTGGAAGAGGAGGCGAGGGGCGGGGACTCTCAATGACCGAATGTAATTCCAAATTTCACCGAGTAATAAAATACGAACTTATTTGTCTGCACCAACATGATACAATGAAAAGCATGAAAGGGGACAAAATCGTTTGTCAAAAAAATGGGAGATCACTTGACCTCCCATTGGCTCTGATCTAGGGGTGTGCAGCCGCTCCCCCTGCACCCCCCTAGCTACGCCCTTGATAGGATACTAACAATTAAATGTTAGTAGCTAACTGTACAATGATAATATGTCAATTGTTAGAGTAAATAAGCATATACATGAAATTCTGGAAACTACATGATTAATGTTATTATATTTAGAACATAGTATAAAATTAAACTGAATATATTGATTTTAATGAGAGCACTAAGTAGTGAAAAAAGAAAAATCACGTACCTAACAATAAACAATAATTTTATGCCATACAGCAGCGGTCGGCAACCTAAATAGACTGAAGATCTACTTTTCAAGTTGGTGTGAACCAACTTGAAAAGTTAATGCATGCATTGCAGATTTAAACGGATCTGTTGCATACATAATTAAGTTAAGACTATGCTAACTTTAAATTGTAGGTGTTCTCCTATCAACGAGGAATTTACTACTTATTAAGCAGTTGCTTTGAACTGCAAGATTAATGATATGCGAAAACACATCAAAATATTTGTGGTGACTAAAAAAAGTTTGGAAAAGTATCAAATAGCCTTTGATTAAGACGTTAAATTAAATGTTATTCCTGAAATTAATCTTGTTTAATTCCACTCAGATATAAAACAAGGCTCAAAACATTACTGCGATCGACTTGAAATGTGCTCGAGATCGACTGGTCGATTGCGATCGACGGGTTGCCTACTGCTGCTATAGAGGGTTAATAGTCAATTTTTAATATATATCATGCGTAAGGAAGACATTTTAAAATACAGTATGTAATGATATTTCCAGCTCAATAATCTAGCAGTTAGAACAACCAAACAAATGTAGAATTTAATGCAGAATTTCGACTGATATTAAACAAATTAAGTCAGGGTGAAGAAGTGATGCACAATAAATTAAAATAAATTGCTTAAATAATGTTATTTTTCTAATCTCACAAAACCACTGAATCTCAAGTAATTCAACAATGGTCAATAATTCGGTAGAAAACTCGACGTGAAAGCATCTTTGCTTTTCCGTGATGCTTCTCGAAGCATGCTGAATTCATCACACAACATAGATATCATAGTTCCTTATTTGCACGTTTTTATCCACAAGTTCATTTCACATGCTTTACAAAGAAAAAAAAAGTGTCTTCTCTTTCATTACTTACACAGAAAAATATATTTCAGTACAAATTGAAAACAAATTCATCGGACAATATAATAAAAGCTTGAAGTCGGAGATTATTTACATTGTTGATCGGTATCACATAAGGAACGTTTAGTAAGACCAAAATTCTTTAAAGGAAGCCTAGCATGTTGTGATGGAAGTTAGGGATGCACCAATAAGTAAATTGGCCGATTACCGATTAATCGGCCCGAGCCGATTAGTGATAAGGATGATTGTTTTTAATACTGCCAGTGTCTCTACTTTTTTTTTTAAATACACTTTTATTAGTTTCACTTGTGGGTTTGTCAGTATATTAGAGATGAGTTCGGGCTCACTTTTGAAGGCCCGAGCCCGCCCAAGCCCGAGAATTTTTAATCCGAGCCCGCCCGAGCCCGAGTGATATTGTCTTGTTTTGAGCCCGACCCGGTTCGAGCCCGAGTGTATCAAACACCAATGTATATTTTTAATTTCCACTTGGGATGCACTGCCATATGGTATATCGTAATAGCAATCGCAAATATATTATAAGTGGGTGCTATCTTTTTGAATTATTATTATTATTATTGCTATTGCTGCCATTAAGAAAAACTGTTCTCACGCTCTTTAAGTACCCCAATATTTTATTCCGTGAGCGTTGTATTTGTATAAAAACTGACGATCTTAATATGAGATCGAGCCCGAGCCCGCCCGAGCCCGAAAGTTGCTTGAAGTTAAAGGGCCCGAGTCCGTCTCGGGCTCGGGTTCGGGCTAGGGCTTTCGGGCTCGGGCCGAGCCCGGCTCATCTCTACAGTATATATGTAACTCTGAATAAAAGATAAAATTCACGTTTTTTAAATATAAAAGAAAAAAAAATACTATTATTAATACTAAACTATATTAAGGCTAAACTATATTATTACACGTTGATGTGTTCAAGTGTTTCAGTTGTTTGTATGTAACTCTGAATAAAAGATAAAATTCAAGTTCTTTGCAAACATAAAAGTAACATATTTAGTACTATTATTATTACTAAAGACTAAAATATATTATATACAGTATATTACGTCTTGATGCATTATAAGTGCATCTAAAGACGTATTTTTTAGTTTTTTTAAACTAATTTAAAGATGATTTCTTTTATACTTCCAGTTTTAGAAATAGTAACTTATTTCTGAGAGAAGATTTTCTTTCCGTTTCCCAGATTTTCGCAAAAAATGTCAAAATTTTATCCAATTTATTGAACCAATTTCATGTGATTGTCAATAATACTACATTAACACATTGTTTGGAATGTCAGTTGGACAGGAAAATTCTAAAAAAAAAAAGGGGGGGGGGTGTCTGGCGAGCAATCTAATTTAGAATTCTTTTAAGTTATTCAATTATTAGTAGCAATTAAAATCCAGACTTTTATTTTTTGCGAAAATTAAAGGCTGTCTAAAATTAGAATGCTAAGAAAAAAAGTAGAGACACATGAAAAATGTTGCGACATTGTCTATGTGAATATTTATTCGAAGTATGAAACTTTATTTTTTTGAAAAATTTCTACACTGTGAAGATTATTATTACTATTAATAAAATTATTCATCGTAGTTGCTTAGTGAAGGTATACTTTAAAAAATAATATTTAAAAATATTTTTCCGTCGGTTAATGAGCACGATTTTACCGATTATTATTAATCAGCAAAGTGGCCGATTAATCGGCACTACCGATTACTCGGTGCATCCCTAATGAAAGGTAAAATATTAAAAAAATTTCGTCGAATTTTACTAAGTGAGGATAGAAAGAAGAGAAATTTAAAACATTTTTCTATTGATAAGTAAGAAGCGAAGTAATAGTACCTGTTACACCTTAGTAGCTTTGTTTAGTTAAGAAGAAAACCAAAAAAAAAAAAAAAAAACAACGTATCGTAGTCCCAATGAAATCATACTGATTGAGTACACTTTTTCTAATAATTAAAGAGCAAACCTTCCAGATAAGGATAAGTATTAAGGAGATGAATTTTATTTTTGAAGATATAAGAACGTAATGCGCTGTTTTTGCAGCTCTGTTTTATTATTTTGAAGAAATAAGTTTTCCCGAACTGTAAAAACCATTGATTTAACTTTCTATTCAGAAGATAGGGAAAATAAATTTTTGTTTGAAAACCTTATGTTTAAACTTGAAGCCAAATACAAAAATTATCGTTTCAGTGAAAAACTATTGATAATTATCGATTCTTTCTCGGATACGATACACTAATAGCAGAGGTTTTGGCACTTTAATTGGCAAAGAAAGAAGTTTCGAGAGCTTTTAGTTAGTTGCCGTCAGAAGTTTAATTTTGGTCTTACCACGTTAAAATGACACAACAGAAGGAAAATAAATTTATATATAAAAACTCTCGTTTGAGATTTTCTATGTACACATTATATATATCACGCACTGGGACTAAGAAATATGAACCTCGAGCATCTCTCCTTTCTGTCACAGTGATGGCGACCATGCGCTTTCAAAAACGTAGACGCCGCAAGTGAGTGGAGTCGGTGGCACAAAAGCAAGTGAGTGGAGTCGGTGGCACAAAAGCAAGTCAAGTGAGTAACGATGCGGAGAACAACCGAAGTGCTTGCTGTCACACGAGGAAGCTCTAAACGAAAGACGAGAATATGATAGATCGTGCTCACTGGTGTTCTTTGAATGCTTCGAGTAGATGGCACTCGGTCACTTGCGTAAGGATGAGGGAGGCTCTTTCTATGTAATTAGCAGGTCTATGGTAAAGCTCCCGATCGTAGCTTGAGTGGCGACATGTCAGCCATCTTGGGGCTAAACGCCGCTTTCCGCCTGTATCTGTTATGATGCAGTAGCGTGTTTTATTTCTTGATTGCGGATTATCATGGAGTTAAAAAGGTGATACAGTCAAAAAACAGAACAAGCTACTTCAACCAACCATCCCTAAATACCTATCGTATTTGCCTCAAAAAGGAAAATGCCAATTGTAGGGTAATGAATCTTTAGATCGCGCCACCTAGCGGCCATTCGACAATGGCGTTGCTTTGGTGATGGATCCAAACAATTCAAATTCAACTGTTAACTTTTCCGCTATTAATTTCTAATATCTCTAATAGTTGGTTATTTGTAAAGAGTTATTCTGACTGCCTTTTTGCTCTATGTTGAAAACTAGGAAGCGATAAACATTTAGTTTTGCAAAGACGTTGCTTCAACATAGCAGATAACGTTCGAATAGAGCAACTCGTTAACTCGTGTTCACCGGTGACTGACCAGACCGCATATCAGCTACCTTTACCCCAGTAGGAACCAAGGGAACACTTCTAGCCCTCTGATAGGCCGTTATTATATCGTCACCGTGTGATGCCACTCCACTGATATTCACATCTTTAATCGTATATTTCTTGCTTATAGAACTTTCAACTGAAAACGAATTAACCTTTAAGACTTAAGATCTCTAACTGAATAACCAAAGTAGCTAATAAAAATATCTTTGATATTTCTAACTAGATTAATCTTTTATACAACAAATTACAATGTTCAAGTTAAAAACGATTTTAGAAGAAAAATAACTGATGAGATTCTCAAACCGAGTAATCTTGTTGCTCTCTTCGAACACACCCAGTATACTATGAAAGCAGTGTTTAAACCCAATATGGTGGACATGTGTGCACTTGAGCCACGATCGAGGGTTTCAGTCCACGGAGGATAGAGTACCTTAGCTGAGTCCGTTAACAGTATTGACCTGGCTGCAGGCGAGCATGAGAATGTCCCTTTTTTCCTTGGGGAACCTGAGCTCCCGCCCGGCGAGTCGGGCCGCCTCGAGTTCGCGCTCCGCAGAGGCCAGCTCCCGCGCGATCACACCCGGATTCTCCTGCTCGCGCGCGATCCAGTCGAGCGCCATCTGCGATCGCATGTCGTCGTCGAGTGCCCTGTGCGAGTAGTGGGCGACCACCTCCTGCCTCGAGCACTGCCGTTCGCGCATCGCCTTCAGACTCCCGTTCCAGTGCAGCAGCTGGAACACTGTCATTAGCTCCTGGAACTCCAGCATGGTCCGACCCTTGTTGGACTCTAGCATGAAGCGGAAGGCGTCGATGCCGCTGTGAGATCCCGGCGAGTCGTCCCCTGTCGATGGGATCTGCAAAAAAAAAAAAAGTTAAGTTTCCTGATATGGCACAGCATGTCGCGGCGAAGTACTTCACACACTCCGGGGTCCCCCGTAACTACCACAATTCGTGGTTTTTCCAGGATGGGACCCTGAAGAGCACTCTGTTCTTTTGATTCAGACCAAGGCCAAACCCCTGGTCCAATACCCACAGAGGTATCATTTCACTTGGTTGACTTTGTGACCAAGACCCTTATTTAACGTCACCCAGCCACCATTAGTAACGAGAGTGGCTCTTTGATCGGCTGGGATCGAACCCGGGACCCCCCGGTCATGAGTCCCATGCCTCACCGATCAGGCTACCACGGCCCGATGAAGATACTAGGATGTCACTGCTAATCATTACATTAAATTACACTCATGAGGCCTCCGTACCTACCACTTTTTGTGGCTTACATGGTTGGGTGGGGTCCTGAAGACAACTCTGTTTAATCAGACCAGGAGCCGAGCAATAACTAATCCAGAACACCCAAAGTTATTTGGAATGGAGACTTGGAGGACTTTGTGAACATCAGTAAACGTGGAGGATCTGCGATGGACTGGTATCGAATTCTAAATTCTCCAGTTACGAGTCTGATGCCTCACCGATCAGGCCACCACTGTCTCCAGTTAGTCATTAAGGTCACAGTCACAATGTGATGGAATTGTGACGTCTCTGATGCTGTGATATGTTTCAAGTCCAGTCAATCTGTGATATGTTTCAAGAGACGTCGCTGCAACAATTGATTTGCGATAGGTTCTTTGTGACGTAGTGAAGACGTAACTACAGCGTCACTTTGTGATGTTGCCGCGGAGTGACATTCGTAAGATGCTGCATTCAGATGATGAGTTCACAGAGACGTTTCATGACAGCCACGTGACGAGGAAACTTACCTGATTGTCAAGCTGTTTCAAACAAGGGTCTTGTACAAAGTAAGCTTTTTACTGTCCATAAAAAGAAGCAAAACATAATTACCCAAAATGATTCACAGCAAAAAATACAACAACATTTCATATGTTTCGCGACATAAGAACCAGTGGAACTGTATCACTTGTTATGCAGTAGAATATGTCTTCGAAGTCCAGAATTATAGAAGTCAGCTCCCGGAATGAAGCGAGCGCAACATCTGTTGCAGAAATTTCGCTAAAGGTGTTTTGCCATTCACCCTTCTAGTATTTAACTGGCTTTTGAAGGCTTTCACCTGCTCTTGTACCTCGAGAAATTTCTGCCTGGGCACCACAAGCGAAGACACTTAGGATATGTTCGCTTCATTCCCAGCAGCTATAATAGCAAACTGTAAATGCTTATTCTACGGTATAAAGAGTTGCTATTCCAGGTATGTTGAGAAAGGAGCTGAAATATTGCTGTGTCTTTTGCAATAAATAATTTCAGGTAAAAGCGTTTTGTGTCTTTTCATGGGCCGTCAGGAAGTTAACTCTCCGGATGACCTAATATTTGAAACTTTGATACCTCCAGAATTTTTAATTTCTTTCTAGGGTGTCAGTGGGTGCTTTGGAAATTACACCCTTCAACCACTTTTCACAAACAAGTTCGGTTGACAATTTTCGGAGTTGGACTTATTAGTGGAAAGTTTACGTCTCGACTAGTGGCTTGAATAGAAAAAAAAAATAAAACAATTTTCACCAGGCAACTGGATAAAGATTAAGTCGGTTTACTTGCCAATAACGGTCATTAGCGAACTGACAATACCGATACGAATTTCACATCTTTTAACCCAAATGTGCATCATGCAGTCAAACCTCGTTAATTCGAATAAGCTCAATACAAATTACAGTTGAGCCGAACTCCATACCTGATCCTCCCCTTATGGTTAGTAGTGTTTTGTCCTTCGGGTTAGACGAACTACGGTTAAGATGAAATGCTTTTAAAGGTCCCTTGGAGTTCTTATTAATGAGGTTCGACTGTATAGATAAACTCGTCCAACATCAAATGTTTTGCTATCAGATATAGTATACTGAGGTTTACTGGAAGAAAAGCATAATTTGGGTACAATTACAACAACTGTGGATGAACATCTTGAATTGCTCTTTTTTCCCATCAAAAAATTATTTTTAAATAACAGAAAATTCAGTGAGAAAAAAATAAAATTATGTTTATCAAAAAAAAAAAAAAAAGCTTTTCCCACGAAAACAAGAAAAACAAAAAAACTAAGAGTTGTCAGATTTCCAGACGACCTCATTAAAAGTTTTATTGCTGAATAAAACTAAAAAAGAAGGGGAAGCAAAAAATTAGCTTCAGAAGCAGTCAAACATCTGAAAACTAATTAAATAAGAACAATGATTATACATCTGAGAAGAGATAAAAAAGAAAATTCAGGAAAAAAAAACAAAGGTTTCCTGTCTAGCACGAATTTCAGGAGCGTCTTTCATTGTGTTCTACGACAGCTTATTGTAAGCCAAGACGGCCGGTTTTAATGAAGTTCTCAGAATTGAAACTTGATCTGACAAAACAAAATAACTCTTTCAAGAACTGAACATAAGGATAACGGCATGATAGCGAATGTAAAAATGTAAAAATTCACAAAATATTCGAAGTAGGGGTGCGACATACGTTTTCGAAACACATCTATGTTTTTACTAACAATGTATTTCTACTCTGGATGTTGTTTTTAGTGTTAACAGGCAATTTTACTGAAACAAAATATTAAACTGCTAATTTTACACTAGTAAACTGTCAAAATTGCTAGTTTAATAGTTTATTACTGTGCATTTTAGTTTTAAACTGGAATCTCTGCTGGCAGTACTACACTGTTGTTTTCAGTCTCATACAGCTAATTTTGTGGTAACAAACTGTAAAATTGTGATACTAAACAGTAAAGTTACTAATTTTGCAGTTTTTTTACTGTGAATTTTACAGTTTTAAACTGGAACCTTTGCTACTAGTATTTTACTGTAAAAACAACGGTAGTGTAACATCGATTTTGGATCCAATATATTTTAGACATCAAGGTTTAATCAGTGATTTCGACATTCACCTCGTCGAAAGAGTTTTCCACAGTTGGGAGAAGTATACTTCCACTGGCGAAAAGTTAATAATCCTTTTTTCTAGCATACATTTAACCAGAATATTAAGCGGTATTCTTGTCTTCCTATACCAGTGGTGGCCAACCCGCGGCACGCGTGCCACAGTGTGGCACGGCGAGGTATTTAGAGTGGCACGCGAAGACTTATTGAACTTTTTCCAAAATTGAGAAAATAATGTGGTTTTCAGCAATTTTGTGGAACTTTTTAACTCTTATTCTCATAGTTGAAAAAATCCCTTTAAAATCTTACTGTGAGAACGTTCCCAAAACCCTAAGTGATTCTGAGGATTCCGATTCAGACTCAGATGATTTTTAACGGATGGCACAACTTAATCACGCTCTACCAAAAATGGTCCAGCAAATGACCAGAAATTTGAATTATCACTGCGAGGGAAGTCTTTGGGATAAAACTTTCTATATTAACTGTTAGCCACCGTCGCATCTAGAAGAGAGCAAGGGGGCCCTAGCTTCGGGCAGCAAAACTTAAGTGTATCGAAAGCCCAAATGCGGTTCTAAAAATGTGTCATAAACTCCCTAGGAGTCCAAAAAATTCTTAAAATTACTTTTTTCACCCTCTTATTGCAGAAAATTTCTGGAAAAGTGTTCCGACCCCCACTTCCTTTCCAAGAAACATTTCTGGAGGAACCCCCGAACTCTCCTAAACAATCTAAGAATGCATCTTTTAGTTTTCCATTTTGAAATTATTAATGGAAGAGCTACACACTACTTCCTCCAATATCTCAAAATATAGTCTAAAACTCCATTTTTAAAACTTCAGTTTAAAAAAGTTTCCGATGACAGCCTCCAAATCCCGGGTCTTCCAAAGTTATTAAAGATAGTCTTAAATTTATTTACAGACATTAATTTAGAAAACTTTCTTGTGAAAGGCTGTCGAACTCAGTTTCCCAAACGTTACTACAAAAGATGCCGTGAAATTAAAGTTAAACCGCGAAGAGATGGCGGGTCGATTGGAAACGGAAACGGACCACTTCATTTAAAAATAGGTTGGATTAGCGAGAAAGCACAACTTCACTGCTTACGCGTTCCAGCAGATCCAACCTATTTCAAAATGAAGTGGTCCGTTTCCGCTTCCAGTCGATCCACCATTTCTTTGCGGTTCAACTATACTTGTTTACGATTTCAGTTTTGAAAACTCTCCGAGGGATAGCTCTAGATTCTCCCTCTTATTTAAAGTCTGCTGATATGGCCTAGACCTGAACCTTTCGTTCTCGATGACTACTCAAAAATGACTTCACACACTGTCGCGAAAAAATTCAATGGAAACCCTGAAAGGTACCTTTCTCCAATCGTTTTCAAATAAAACCTAAAGTCACATTTTAGGACAATTTCGAACACGCTTTAGAAGAGATGAACATGATAACAGTAAGGTTTCGCTCCATGTGACAGTCTACTTTTCAAACTTCAATGTTGAAAATTTTCCAGAGAGCGAGAGCCCCTACCAATTTACCGTTTCCATAACCTGACCAAAGATAGCAAAAAATGAGTTTTCCCTGCACAGAGCTTCTTCACTGCACAAACTTAGAGAAATAATATAGTATTTGAGTAGAAGTTACACAATCAGCCCATAAATTTAAAAAAATCCGTTTTTTGTCATTGAAAAATTCAAAGTGGCACGCGAAATATTTTTTTTCCCGAAAGTGGCACTTTTCCCAAAATGGTTGGCCACCCCTGTCCTATACCTATAGTTTCCCCCATCAGGCAGTTGATTTAAATATTTAAATTATAATTTTACTATAAATGTGCTCTATAATGTGTTTTCAATCGCTATCAATCTCTTATAATTCTTGAATATACTGTCCGTCCGTGAAAACCGCGCCTAGCACTCGCGACAATTCCATTTGAAAAAGGGGTGATGGGTTGTGAATGGGAACTTTCCGAAGTTTCTAATTTAAAACTTGCATTTTTGCTATCTTTTTGACACATTCAACTAAACTATGTATTTGAAATTAGCATCGTTCTACGTTGTTTGATACGACTCAAAATGCTTCTTGTTATTCTTTCCCTTATTGTTATCTTACCTATCACCCCTATTTTAGTAAGATTAGAGAAGACCTGTCGCATGCGTAACTACGCGGAAGGTTTTACCTAAGAAAATCGAAATGTAATTCAGTAGTAAATAAATCTACTTGAAAACATATTCATGTGACTCATTTTTCTCTTGCTATAAAGTTAAGAAAAAAAGTTACAAATTTAATTAGTTTGCATTAATCATAGCTTTTGTAATACTCAGATTTAATAAAGTTATTTCACAATTGAAACTTGAACCGATAAAGCATAAAGGACATCTTTCAATAACTGCGCAACGTATGGGTAACAGTAAACTAAAAAATGAATGTTGTTTTTACAGTATGATGCAGCTAATTTTACAGTAACAAACTGTAAAACTACCAATTTTACATTAGTAAGCTATAAAATTGCTAGTTTACAATAATAAGCTGCAAAATTGCTAGTTTTACAGATTATTATTGTGTATTTTACAGCTTTAAACTGGAACCTCCGCTGCCAGTATTACAGTGTTGTTTTTACAGTATAATGTAGCTAATTTTATGGTTATAAACTGTAACATTGTTAATTTTACAGTATAATGTAGCTAATTTTATGGTTATAAACTGCAAGCGCGGATCCAGAGGGGGGGGTTATGGGGGTCATGACCCCCCCCCCCCTTAACCGACAAAATATAGCAAAAAATAGCATTTTTGGTACTTATATTACGAAAAAATTGTTAAAACCCCCCATTTTTGCTCAAAAATTGCACTTTGACCCCCCCCTTTCCGAAAATGACCCCCTCCTTAGCCAGAAGCTGGATCCGCCCTTGATAAACTGTAACATTGTTAATTTTACAGTAATAAACTAAAATTGCTAGTTTTACAGTAAAAACTGTAAACTAGCTAGTTTTACAGTTTATTACTGCACTTTTACAGTTTCAAACTGAAACCTCTGCTTTCAGTATTATACTCTGCTTTCAGTATTATACTGTAAAAATAACCCTTTTTTTTTTTTTTGTAGTGTATGGAAACAAAAAATATGCGTAGAAGTTTTGAAGTAGAGATGCGACATAGATGTCGATGTTTTCGAAACATCGCTATTTTTATTAAAACATTGCTGTTCTTAAAGAAAAAAAGAGTAGTAAGTAAAAGAGTAGATGACTTTTTTACCACCGATGTATATAAGGATGTATGTTTTTATAACATCGATATTTCCCCAAAATCGATGTTTTAAATTAAACTGAGAATTTCACGAAATTTGCGATGTTAATGATTATGAAAATATATTTATGGAAAAAAAACATCACCAATCAATGATATCGACACGTGATTAAATATTCTTAATTTTATACAATATTTTCAGCGTACTGCGTATTTTTTATTTAATATCACAAACTAAAATATTTGATAAGTAGGAGGACAAAATAAATAGAATTCTGTCTGAAAATCCGGAAACATTATATTACATTTTAAAATTTGCGTAAAAAATGATCAAGTTGTATATAATACGATGATAATAGACATAGAAAACATATTATCATTAACAATAACTAACCTGGAACACATTTTATAACTCCAATTATCTAAAATGTGCAAGTCATGGGCCCCTCACCTCATATTTTGGTTTATAAAAAATAAAGAAAATATCAACCTTAAAATATTTTTCTGATATATAACTCTTTGCATGTTTAGTCATGGGTTATTGATATTAACCTCAATCAGTGCCTAAAATTGGTTAAACCTTGCTGACAGATTAATGCATTAAAAAAAACATGGATAAGGTACTTATAATTATCAAATAAAATATGATTGAAAAGAAGTTCCTTATGAGTGTCCATTAGTGGCACATTTATCTTATAAGAAAATGAAAATTATAACACTATTGTTTTCGTAATGTTCAAAGTTAGAAATGTTCAAAGAATGTTTCATGCAATATTTAACGTGCTTCATTTCAATACAGTTAAAATTGTTCATACAATTATTAACTAAATATAATGTAACCAGTAACGTTACTTATTTATATATACGTATCGTAATCAATTATTTCTTAAATATTTTCAGAAAAAAATGCTTGGATAATATTTTTGCGCCCAATAATGACGAATTTCACATAGGCGGTTGGTGCATCAACAATGTGAGGAATTTCTATGAAATAAAAACTTGAGAAAAATACAAAACACACTTATTAAGTCAAAATCAATCGGTTATATTATTTTTCAATCGACCGTTAATTTGGAACTTAGAAAATCGGAGGTGCGAAACTCTTTTATTTTTGAAAGTGAGGATGCATTTGTCCCCTTTGCCCCTCGTATGAGCTATCTATGATATCCCATGATTACAGCAAACTTTTCGCAGTAGTTTTTTAGCAAGTACAAGTTTAGTTTTTAAAATTTATTTAACGTTGCTTATACCAGAGATGACATTTCTCCAAATGATGTTAAGGCTCGTATTTTTAACTTATTCTCGGCCGAAATATTCCCAATTAAAACAAAGCTCACATTGTTAAAGTCCTCACAATTTTGTTTCAGTATCAAATTAAATAAATAAATTGCGGACTCTCCACATGAATCTTTCATTGATGAAAACCCCTCAAATTGATTCCTATCATTTTACCTGAGGTATTTTCCGAGGAGTCGACTGAATTTGGAATGTGTTTTGTCTGCAAAGTCTGTTGTAAAACGGCGCGTACGGGGGGGGGGGATATTTTAATTCCAACTCTGGCTTCTAGGAAAGGAAAAGAAAAGTTCGCTGGCCGACTGGTAACCAGGGTAGGTTATCAAGTTTTACTCTTGTCCTCCAACTTATCAGAATTGTAATAATCTCCCGAAACGTGTCTCCAGCTGGCCGCTGAATCATTACATCTCCGGCTTTTGCGATAAGTATCCCAGTTTGACTGGTTTTACAGCAGTTTAAGCTGAGCAGCAAACGCCTTCAATTTCTTTTAATTTTTAGACGTCTACGTTTGCTGCCTTTGTGTTTGACTTTCCTCCCCATTTTTTTTCCAACTACTTTTATATTATTTTTTAAAACCCACTCAAAGTCGAGGAAAGAAGCTTAAATGGTATTGGGCAAAAATAAATGGATCTGACCTAAAATTTTGATCATAAAAATCATTCATTTGGATAAGGGACACTGCCTGGATGTAGGTTTGATAAGAAGCCCTTTATGGAACTCTGTCTTCAAGGCGATTCTCAATCGCGCGTATTTCATACTAATTTCTAAGGAGATTTTGTTGCGATCGCAAAAATTTAGGTTGTAAAAACAAGATATTTCATTGAGAAAATCGTCGAATTCGCTTTATAATTAAAAAAATAAAATAAATGTACACATATATAGAAAAAAATCTATATATATTGCAAAATAAGGATGAAGCTTGTTTGTGAATTAAAATTAAATTTTTCTTTTTCCAGTTGCCAACATAGATTTCATAACAATAACTTTCACTATGCATTGGCTCCAAGTTTTTCAAATATTTCTTCCCATCGGTTAACGTAATTATTTCAAACCAACACACTTCTACGTAAAAAATAGGCTGCTATTTAGCAGTAAGCTATAGAGTCTTTGGTAAAAAAACTTATAGTTAGTACTAAGACGATAACCAAGCAGGGGGAATGTGAGCCAAAGTGCTAGTTAAGATAACTAACCTATTTCAAACTAATCAAATTGGAAATTTATTCCAAAAAATATTTTACATAAAGAAGGAATAATGTATTTTGTAATACATCTTGCGCTGTAATATTATTTTTTTATTTTATTCAGTTATTTTGACGTTAAATAAAAGTGGAAAATTTTCACTTTTAAAAATTATGGGGCAAAGTGAAAAATAAAATATTTTGTAATGAAGCATTTTCTATTAGTTGATTACAAATATTTTTCATGAAATAAATGTCCAAATAAAAGAATAGATGAATTAACAAAAAAAAAAAAAAAAAAATAAATAAACGAATAAATTAATTGATAAAATTATGGGAAAAAATAAATGAGCAAATAAACAGGAGAATGAATACGAAAATAAGTGAATCAACTAATTAATAAGTGAATTATTAAGCAAAAGAATTAATAATAAACGAAATATTTATTTGATTTAATAAATTAATTAGAAAACGAAATTAATAATGTGCCGGATTTATGTGGAATACATTTTGATTTCACATTGGTTTAAAAATAAAGAGTAAAATATTTTTAAACCTACATTTTCAGTTTACTTAAACAGCTTATCAGAGAAATATCTTGATGAAGATATTACAATTCTTATTCTGAAACCGTTTATTGTCCAAAAAAAAAAAAAAAAAGACAAAATGTGAATAGTTACATTTTCAATGATGAAATGGTGAATTTTTTTTCCTCTGCACTTATTTAATATTTATTTTTAAAAGAACTTTTTGAGTATCATTAAACAATGGAGAAGTTAATGATACTCAAAAAGTTCTTTTAAAATAAATATTAAAAAAGTGCAGAGAGAAAAAAAAGATTCACCATTTCATCAGGAGCTTCCTGGCACTAACAATTTAACCACTTACAAAATAAGTGAAGTGAAAGGTTAAATATTTCAACATTTACTTCTGGTTTTTAAATTTTCACGCGCTTCTTTTTAAAAATGTAGACAACAAACAATCCAGACTTGATACATATTCATGAAACACAGGTAAATTGCTTCATGTGCAATTATTAATCAGGCTGCATAAAAAATCCGTACCGACTTACACACAAAATTAACAAGAGCAAAAGAAGAGTATATTCTGAGGGACTTTTTTTTTTTTTTACCTTGAAGGATGATTTGGCTTCTTGGACTGCTTTTTCTATGAAGTCGTCTGATATCCTTCTAGAGGGATGCTCATTAAAAACTGAGTTCATTAACGCTATTTTTGCTGCGCTCCGCCTGGCTTCTGCTTTCGTAGGACAGTTCTGAAATAAAATAAACATTAATTCAAAAATATTACTTCAATAAAAATCTATTACATTACACTACACCCCAGGTTCCCCCGTACCTACACTGCAAAAAATAAACCGTTTTTACAGTATAATACTGGCAGCAGAGGTTCCAGTTTAAAACTATAAAATGCACAGTAGTAAACTGTAAAACTAGCAATTTTAGTTTATTACTGCAAAGTAGCATTTTACAGTTTATCGCCACAATTTTTCAGTATATTAACACAAAATTAGCTGTATTATACTGTAAAAACAACAGTATAATACTGGCAGCAGGGGTGCCAGTTTAAAACGGTAAAATGTACAGTAAGGCCCTGCTCCACATTGGCGTAAAGTAGAAAAATAAAGCAGAAACGTAAAATGGATTACATAGTGTTCCTATGGAAAGTACCCGGATTTTCGGTTTCTGCCTTCGGTTTCGGTCGCGTTTTACGCTGATGTGGAGCAGGGCCCCAATGAACTAAAATTAGCAGTTCTACAGCTTATTACTGTAAAACAGAAATTTTAGTTTATTAGTGTAAAATTGGCAATTTTACAGTTTTTTACTGCAAAATCAGCAATTTTGACAGTTTTTTACTTTTATATTAACTGTATAATACTGTAAAAACCTCAATTTTTTTTCCAGTGTGTAACAGATGTGGTTTACCGGTTGGGTAGGGCCCTAGAGACAGTTCAGCCTGAACTTTTAGTTATTAATGCATTTGCTATAAATAATGAGTAGTAAGAAAATGTTACAATGGTAATACTTTTTTTTTGTTGCAATTATTCTTTTGACAATGTTTTTAGAACAAGAAAAATCTATTACATCAATGATCGGAAAATCTTTGATAGTTGGTGGTTTTGCCGAAATTTGACCATGGTTCTTACCTTTATGATAAAAATGAATTCTTGACATAATAGTCAAATACCTAAATATGTGCCCAAAACCTGTCTAAAATAAAAATCGACAGCAAAATCACCTTTGCAAGTGATTCTGTTTTATAAACTGATTTCATTAACTCAACTTTCTGATTATTTTAGATTTTTGAAATGATGCACAATGAAGAAACGCAAACGAAATTTTGATTCAGTAAGCTATTTTTTGTAGAATAAATGATTAAAATTAAAGAATTATTTCAATATCAGTATGAAAATAAATAATGCATTAAAAAAATAAAAAAAAAACGTTAAAAAAAACGTTCATTCCCTTAATTTTTGAAAGCTTAAAGTACTGGGAATACTTTTAGCTAGTTTAATTTGCAAACTTATACAGTTAATTAAGGCATCTTTAGTTATACATTTAGCCGCATTCTCCCCCCCCCCCGGAAGCATGCAGTAACAAACAGAGGCGTAGGAACGATTTTGGCGCCCTTGGCAAGGAAACATTTTGGCGCCCCTTATACATTTTCTATTTATATATATATACCGTAAAGTATAGAAAGTAAGCCCCCTACGGATTATACACCCCCCCCCCTTCTTTTTTTTCCAAAGTGAAATTACTCTTTTATCCTGAATATACTAAATAAGAAATCTTGATTGTAACCCCGTTACGTTTGTCTTGTTTTTATTTATTTATGTTTTATTATTTTTATTTTTATTATTTGCTCTTGAGGAAGGCCTGGCGTGACAACGTTTCGATTTTAGTACATTCATCTTTTTTTCTTCCTCTACTTCGTTTTTTTTTTTCCCCCTTCCTTCACTGATTTTTTTTTTTTTTTTTTTTTTTTAGTGGAGCAAGTGCTTATTTGGCGCCCCTCCCAATTTTGGCGCCCTTGGCATCTGTCCCGATGCCACCCCGTTCCTACGCCTCTGGTAACAAAATACCAGATTTCTAAGTCTTTTCTGTTCTAGTAAGTAACGCTCATTTCTAAGCTTGGAATGGATCAAGATCAAACTGGACTAGATCCCCTCTCGTTGCTGAACTACATAGATGGGAAGAAGGGTTGGAGAATTCACCGCACAAAACTGCTTAAATTTAAACTTCCAGGGAGGGATTTGTATTTAAAGACGGGCACGTTATTATACATAAACTTTTATCAAAAGTTGCGCAGATATTTTTAATTTTATTTTTAAAGCAACCTTAAATGACTTATTAAACCACTACCTTCCTCAACTTCAGAAAAGCTATTACATTTCAAACAATGTTTTAGCTCAAAAGTAGAGCCGCCCTGCAGGAACACAATTTAAATATTTTTTGATAACTATCATTAAACAAAATAGCAAAAAAAAAAAAAAAAAAAAACTCATAAAAATGAAATGCAGCGAAAACTTGGATTTAGAGCCTTTTAAATTACGACGGCAGTATTTCCGACAAACATATCGTTCAAGTGTATTTTTTTTCTTCTCTTTCTGCAGGTTTTTGCGTTTACATTTCCTCCCGATAATTGGGAATAACCATAGCACTATTTGTTTTAGCAAGTATCAATCGCTGAGCAGTCCCGGAAAAACAACAATATTGACCGCCTCACGGTGGGAATGTGAACTGAAGCCACGCTTTTCTTCTTTTGCCTCCTCATTCTGTTATGTACGGAGCTGCCGGATTCATTTATTTAAAGATCTGAGGAAATAATTTACCTTGTCGCATAATTTACCCTGTCAGGCTGCTTCTCGTCTTAATAAATCATTAATTTTGTTAAAAAAAGCTAAAAAATACGCTTTTAGAGAGTTTTTTCTTTACAAATATAAAAGTAGTGTACCTAATACTATCATTAATACTAATGGCTAAACTATATTAAATGTGTTGATAAGTGCATGTAAACTTAGCGGATATTTAATA
>JAXGGA010013433.1:0-35258 GCA_038373865.1 Uloborus plumipes | reverse complement strand
TTCGCCAGTGGGGTAGCGAAAAATTTATCATGAGGGGAGGGGGGGACCAGAAATATTTCGAAATTAAAGGACAGGAGAGAGGGAAAGTATATCCATGTCCGAGCGGGAATCCGAACAAGTGAAAATCCATCCCGATCAGATTTTTCTGACCACTAGACGAGGTGGCCCGCATTCACATTTATGTATATAAAAATGGATGGATGTATATTTGTATGTTTATTCCTTATACAAATCCACAGTTTTCGTCGGATTTTTATCAAACTTGGCACAGAGGTTCTTTGATGCACTAGAATTCACATAGGCGGGGTTTTGAAATTTTAAAAAAATCCATAAAGCTCAAAATTCAGATTTTTGTCTCAAAATAGCCATTTTTCTGACAATTTTGAATATATAGAGTAATATAGATAAGCCTTTAAGCATACAAATTGATAAATTTAACACATTCAAATATGAGTATTTTCCAACAAAGATTACGATTAACAATGAATTTTCAATTTAACGCTCACCTATTTCATTTTAGCATGAAATAAGTTAAACATAATGCAATACCGGGCAACGCCGTGTAATAAGCTAGTGTTCTCATAAAAATGAGTGATGTCTCACCATGAACGTATCCAGAGAGGGCAGGGAGGGGCAACTACCAACTACCCCCCCCCCCCCAGCCCAGAGTCAGGAGCATATTGGTGGGAGGTCATTGTGAGCTCCAAAAACTTTTTCTCTATAGCCATTTTTTTTTCTCTTTTGGTATTTTTTCTCATCGCATGCTGGTACGTACATGTGTGTAAGTTGCTGCTTTGTTATTCGGTAAAATGTGGAACTTCATTTAGCTCATTTACGCTGCACTTAAAATGGAATACACGTGTAAAGCATAAAGAAAACGTGAAATATAGTTTCAAAAACAGCTGAGTAAAAAATATTTGTGTTGAAAAGGCAAAGTGGTAAAATTAAATCGGACGATTTAATAATAAAAGGATTAGTTTTGCACGCAGGGCCGGTTGGAGGGGCGAGCGACACAAGCAGCCGCTTGGGGCTTCGAACGAGGCTGGGGGCCAAGCGCGCCCAAATAGAAAAGAAGATTGGAAAGAAAAAGAAGCGGAATTGTGGAATAGTGAATAAAAAAAATTGAAACATTTTCACCTCCAGATTTTGAGGCCCCGACTGAATCTTGCGAAGACAACCCCAAAATTTGACTTTGTTTCTACCTTTAACATTATAGAGTCTATGAGGATGCTTATAATGTTTGATGAATATTTTGAAACAAAAAATTCGTTTTGTTAAAAACAAGCAGTTCTTGGTTTCTTTGGTTAGGCGTATTTATTTTGAATCACATTTAGTGCAGACGATACGCTAATACAAAGATTTCTTCCTTGATCTATTTCACTTTATTTATTTATTATTTGATTTGATATAGAATGGTTCAAATGTAAGTTTTATTTTTCACACTTGTGCACCATTTTTCATGTTGCTCTGTCACTCCTTTGTTTTCTGTAAAATTTGAATGATTCATCTTAGACACATTGACTCCCGTGGAGAATATCTTTCTGAATTCGAATTCTGCGTATCCCTCAATTCGTGGTGATGAACTTTCACGAATTTTTGCTTATTGTAAACACCTGCACTTTGAAAAATCGCTTCGAATAATTGCTTTCGGGTCAAGAATAGCTGAAACGGCGTTTTAATAACACGCATGGTTGGTTTTGAAGAAACTTCACTCGTGGAGCAAAACGAAAAAACTGGTCAACGTGCTATCACAGAAAAATCTACTTATATTAAAAACTGAGTATCTTTCTAACTATCTTTCTAACTATCTTTCTTTCTAACTATCTTTCTTTCTAACTATCTTTCTTTCTAACTATCTTTCTTTCTAACTATCTTTCTATGTCACGCTTCTTTCTCCTGAACGCCAATGAACTGAAAGTCGAACCAGGTACCGATAGATAGGTAATTTTTCAAGCTTCATTAGTTTCAATCTATATAATTATACGATTTTAATTAGCGAAGATATCAATTAATAAGTAGTCAAGTTTAAAGCGATTAAGCCTAATAAATGATTAAATATGAAATCCATTCTTGCATTGCAAAACGTGGTTGCCATGCCATGAAACAATAATAAAAATGAAAATGAGAATTTTGAATGAAGGCTTAACTAAATCAAACACGAAACTCATAAGCGGGCGACTTACATAGTATTTTTATCGCTAGCTACTTGTAATATTTTGAAACATTCATTTGTTGAAGAGCCATCTACTTATATTAAAAACTGAGTATCTTTCTAACTATCTTTCTTTCTAACTATCTTTCTTTCTAACTATCTTTCTTTCTAACTATCTTTCTATGTCACGCTTCTTTCTCCTGAACGCCAATGAACTGAAAGTCGAACCAGGTACCGATAGATAGGTAATTTTTCAAGCTTCATTAGTTTCAATCTATATAATTATACGATTTTAATTAGCGAAGATATCAATTAATAAGTAGTCAAGTTTAAAGCGATTAAGCCTAATAAATGATTAAACTTCCAAGACATTTTTTCTTACCGTTGCCATTTTGAATTAAAACGTTAATTAAATTATTGAACTGTTTAAAGCTCCAAGATATTTATTTCTTTCCGTTGCGATTTTAAGGCAGGGATTCAAGTGAAACACGGACGATCGCAACTCACCAATGCAATCGCAAATTCCAAAATTTGGATTCAAGTGAAACGAATTCACTTGAATTCGACTTACAGTAGCGGTTGCAATATGCAAACGCCTCGAAGCGATAGCAATGGTGTTTCACTTGAATTCGGCCCTAAATTAAAACGTTAATTAATTTGAACTTTTTAAAATGAAAGAGTGTTATTTTTTTCCATTGTCATTTTGAATACGTGTTATAACAAAGTTCTAACAATTGTTTTTATTCTAATTATTAATGACATATTTTTTCTCTGGTACCATTTTGAAAATGTGTTTTTTAAATAAAATTGCAATTGCTGTTTTTAGAATGGACTTTTTCTGGCTGCGATCCAAATATTAAAAGAACTTTTCGTTAGAATTTTGCAATAATTTTACAGAAGAAAGCGGTTTGGAAATAATTGTTTTTGGAAAGGAATTTTATTTGTTATTTAGGGAGAGTGCTAAGTATGCGCTACTTGACATCGTCTTTATTTTTGAGGAAGTATGTGCAAATAATTCGATTGATTCTTTGATGCAGGAAAGCTTTTTAGCGAGCCGCTTTAGCGGGGAGTAGTTTATTAAACTTTTCCTTGGTACTTTAGAGGCGAGCCGCCTTGGCGCGAGTAGTGAATTGAAACTTTCCTCGCTACTGTAAAGGCGAGCCGCCTTGACGGCGAGTAAACTGTTTAAACTTTCCTCATTTCTTTAAAGGCGAGCCGCCTTGGTGGCGAGTAGTTTTCTCAAACTGCCTTCACTACATTACAGCCCGTGCAACGCCGGGCTACGCAGCTAGTCTACTTATATTAAAAACTGAGTATCAATGTCTGCTTTTTCTCCTTTGAGCGAGCTGAACCAAGGGCGGATCCAGCTTCTGGTTAAGGAGGGGGTCATTTTCGGAAAGGGGGGGTCAAAGTGCAATTTTTGTGCAAAAATGGGGTGGTTTGGCAGTTTTTTCGTAAAATAAGTCCTAAAAATGCAATTTTTTGCTATATTTGGTCGGTTAAGGGGGGGGGGGGTCATGATCCCCATGACCCCACTCTGGATCCGCGCCTGAGCTGAACTTACTGAAACTTTCCTCACCATCTTGAAGGCGCGAAGCATCTCAATAATTCGAATGATTTTTTTTATACAGGAAAAAAGTAAAGGCGTGAAGCGCCTGTTAGCGAGCCGCCTTGGCGGGGAGTAGTTTCTTGACATTTTCCTCACTACTTTCAGGGCACGAAGTGCCCGTGCAACGCCGGGCCACGTTCGTGGTACGTCTTGAAATCGAATGAACATTAAATTATATCAAATAAAACTTCAGAATGAGGTAAAAGTTAGAGAGGGGGGACGTTATGCATCAACATGCCGCAGGAAGCTAATCTAGCTGCCCTGGCAGCTAGTCATTAAAATAAATCTCAATTTAAAAATGACTAAAAAATGTAGTTTGCTTTAAAGAAAGGTTCACTTCCCTTCGAGTTACAATAGATGTTGAAAGCTGCAGCTTCCTCCCGCCATAAAAATTCAGGAGACGGAGGAAACGTTTTTTCTTTTATTGTTCTCTTTCGTTATGAATAACACTTTTTTAGACTAAAATCCGAGTTTTAAAAATATAACAATGATTAAGAATGTTTTTCAGGGAAAATGCGGAATTATTTTGCATAGTGTTTATAACATAAATGCTGATTTATACCAATGTAATCTATAACTCATACCTTTGCTTTTATTTTTAAGTCTTTGTTTTTATGCTTATTTCTTATCATTCCTCGCACACTCACTAAGATTTAAGTTTTTGAAAATTTCAACAAATATGTTTTCTAAGTGTTAACAATTGGATAGTCATTATTTTTTTTAAACAATGAATGTTTGCTAAGCATAAGTCAGGAATTTTGTTATATTTCCAGTTATTTATGGTTAGTAGTAATAATTTCTTTTATTTTTGCATGCCCCTCCCCCCTCCTACGTGAGTCCTTGCTACTCCCGTGTGTCCCACTTCTTGTTATCTCCTCCTTCCCAATTGTCACAAATTGTCACAATTTTAAGAGCCCCCCCCCCTTTCCTTCAAAGCGTGACAACAATTATGGACCGCCCCTTAAGCCACATAGCTCCCTACTGTCTGATTTTCTTAGATGAAACCTTCCGCGTATTTACGCATGCGTCAGGTCTTCTCTGATCTTACCAAAATAAGGATGATAGGTAAGATAACAATAAGGGGAAGAATAAGAAGAAGCATTTGGAGCCATATCAAACAACGTAGAGCGATGCGAATTTCAAATACATAGTTCAATTGAATATGTCAAAAAGGATAGCAAATACAAATTTTAAATTGAAAACTTCGGAAAGTTCCCACTCACAACCCATCCCCTCCCCCCTTTTTGAGTAGAACTGTTCCCGAGCGCTAGGGTGCGGTCTTCACGGTCGGACAGTACAAGACTATAATGAAACTCAATACTCAAAAATAATAAAAGTGAAATTAATTTGCAAAACTGCCCACTTCATAAGTTCTTATCTCATTTTCCCCACTGATTTATAATAATAAAAGCTACTCATGGTTTAGGTTTCTTAGTTGTGTAAGATATCACAATCCTATCAAAGGAGACAATCGAACACTGCCGGCAAATTCACGCTGAGAGAATGCGACATTATCAGAAACAATCGCTATCAAGGAGTGATAAAACATCGCTGTTAAAATGAGACGCAGATTAGAAAGCTAAAAACTTTCTCCTGATGGAATCTAGCTCTTAAGAAAGATATCATCCTTGAATATCAGTCTATGACTGACAATCGTAGAGTAAAAATGACATTAAGGAACGTTTTGTCAATTTTTCTTTCTTTCTTCTGCTCAATACCTATAAATGCGCAAAATAGTTGCGTCTAGTTTAAAATGAGCCGTAGATTAGAGAGCTCCAAACTTTCTCCTGGAATCTAGCTCTCAAGAAAGATATCTGATCCTTGAATATCAGCCTATGACTGACAATCGTAGAGTAAAAATGATATTAAGGAACGTTTTGTCAATTTTTCTTTCTTTCTTTTGTTCAATATCTATAAAAATGCGGAAAATAGTTCTGGTTTCAAACCTGCACTGCAAAAAATGAACTGTTGTTTTTACAGCATAATTCTGGCAGCAGAGGTTCCAATTTAAAAATGTAAAATGCGCAGTAATAAACTGCAAAACTAACAGTTTTACAGTTTCTTATAGTTAAGTTAGAAATTTTAGTTTTTTGCCGTAAAATTTACCTGTGTAATACTGTAAAAGCAACAGTATAATACTGGCAGCAGAGGTTACAGTTTAAAACTGTAAAATGCATGGTAATAAACTGTAAAATTAGCAGTTTTACAGTTCATTACTGTAAAATTAGCAGTTTTACAGTTTATTAATGTAAAGTTAGCAATTGTACAATTTATTACTGTAAAATTAGCAATTTTTACAGTTTATTACTATAAAATTAGCTGTATTATACTGTAAAAACAACATTCATTTTTTACAGTGTGAGAACCAGTCAGAAAATTTTCTTCAGGCTTTTCGGCTGCATAATATGTTAAGCAAATGACAAGGCGAAATCGAAAGTATAGGTAAATAGTACAATTTGAGTCAGTGATTTAGGCCAAGGAGGGGATAGTATGTCCATGTCCAACCACCCCCCTCCCCCACATGAAGCAACAAATTTAAAAAATAACAAATATCCAAGAGTCAAAAATTGCGCTTTTTGGCCTTTAATTTCGAAAAATTTCAGACCCCCCCCCCTCACACGAAAAATGCCGTGCTACTCGAATGATTTGAGTAACGTAACCATACGTCCTGTTGTCCCCGTTCTGGATTTAATGTCCCGTTATCCGAAATAGTGCACGGCACACTGTGGATGCTTGTTCTGAAAGCTGATGATTGGAGCTGCTGAAGCATTTTTATTCTAATAAATGAAGTCATGCATAATTATTAAATATATTTTTTGTCTGCCTAGCCCTAAGCAACGCACACGTAGAAAAGGTTATTTTCGCTTATGAATGATCTGTGTACTGAGTACTGACCAAGAGTAGCTCAGTTGCCAATTGCGGCTCTCAAAGCAATGCTGATTGTAAAAAATGAATTGAATGAAATCGAGTGAAAAATTCCATTCCTATTTTAAATCAGCCCTAAAACTACTGTTTTTGTTGGGGATACTTAAAATGACATATAAAAAGTGAAACATATGTTTTAAAAAACTGAGAATCACCGAACAAAATACGCAAGTTTTGTCTGAATTGTTAAAGGAGAAAAAGAAGGTGAAAATAATGGAATTCAAGGAAGTTTTCAAAGTGCAATGCACTTTGAAAAGGATTGAATAAATAAACAATTCGTACAAAATTGGCTATTATAGTATGTTTAAAAAAAAATAGTTCCTATTCTCATTTTACACGCAACAAAATTCTTCTAAACATGAGTATTTCTGATGGCTGAGTAATTTAACCTGAGTTAACCTGAATGAATTGCGGGAGAAACAAGTGATAACTTTAAAAAGATTGCATTCGTTTTCTAAAGTGGAATTTAGAAATATGTATACATAAAAGTGTTCCTGCATTCCAAAAATCTTTTTATATGCGATTTAAACTAATGTAGAAAAGAAATATTTCATTTAGCACATGGGGCAACATTCCAAGGTGCGTTTGGATCGAATATGAAAGCACACAGTGAATTCGGGGCATTGAACCAAGATATCATTGTTTTTGTGGAAGAGTATTACAGCTTCCGGATTCCGATTTCATTGGCAATTTGAAAAAAAAAAATTAAAATGCTTTTAAACTCGTGACTTAAAACAAAGAAATCTTCGAAAACCTTTGTTATGAAAAGGTTTAAACGAAAAAAAAATATTTTGATGAGTTTACTGAGCACATAATTTGAGCACATAGATATCTTGATAAGATAATGAATGGTAAGGCAACTGATGTTTTTTTTTCCTAAAAAGTATCCTATGAATGACAAAAAAGAGCAACAGTTTTTTAAATTCTAAAAAACTAATAAAAATATTTGAAAAATGACTTGCAATGATTGCTTTTTTTTTTAAATTGAAGGGCTTGGAGGATGAAGGGGCGAAGTTACATTTTAAAAAATGAACACTCTGGGCAATGGTGAGCAATGGATACAGGTAAGCAAATAAAACTTGATACATCAAGCAGTAGATGGTCAATAGACCAAGTTCATACTCACACTAATGACAAAAATAGAAAACAAAAAAGCTGCAAAAACTGCAACAATAAAACTTTGAATTTTAATTACACGCAAGTTCTGTTTTGCCACATAACCAAGCATTTCAATTATTATTACGGCTTCAATTGAGCCAAAGAGTGTGCCACTACATGTGGTCCAATGTAGTGATGCACCGATAAGCAAATTGGCCGATTACCGATTAATCGGTTGTTGATAATAGGCCGATTAATCGGCTGAGCCGATTTATGATAAGGATGATTGTTTTTAATACTGCCAATTTTAAAATCACTGTTTTAACTCCCTTATACAATTCCGAGTTAAGAAATAGTAATTTATTTCCAGATGAAAGTTTTTTTTTTTTCCATTTTCCTAATTTTCACAAAATAATTTTAATATTTTATCAAATTTTTTAGAATCAATTTCCATTTTAATTGTTAATAGTATTACATTAACACATTGTTAATTATGTTAATTGGACATAAAAATTCAAAAAAAAAAAGGGGGAGGGAAAGTCTGTGGTGAGCACTTCAAATTAGGAATACTTTTAATTTACATTTTTTAATGATTAGTAGCAATTTAATTCAACTTTTTTTCTTTGTGAAAATTAGAGGTTATCTAAAAGCACTGTACTAAAGAGAAAACTATCGCCACATGAAAAATGTGTTGCAACATTGTCTATGCATATTTATTCAAAGTTGGAGAATTAATTCATTAAAAACTTTATATCAACTATGAGGATTATTACTGTAAATAAAATTATTCATCATAGTTTCTTAGTGAAGGTATACTTTGAAGAATATTATTTAAAAAATATATTTGGCCGATTAATCGGCCCAATTTTGCCGATTATTAATAATCGGCAAAGTGGCCGATTATGGTCGATGGGTGCATCCCTAGTCCAATGTACCGGTGGTCCGGTAAACCGACACAGGTCAAAAAAAAATTTGATCAGTTCTTGAAGATTTTTACACGTTCAAAAAAATTTTCCTTTCATATATAAGAGAGAGAGAGGGAGAGGAGAAAAGGAAAGAAAACACCATAATAATTGAAGGGCTTGGAGGATGAAGGGGCTATGTTACAGTTTGAAAAATAAATACTCTGGACAATGGTAAGCAATGATACAGGTAAGCAAATAAAACTTGGTATGTTAAAAGGGAGATGTCATTAGACCAATTTCATACGCATACTAATGACAAAACCATAAAACAAAAAATGACTACAACAATAAAACTTTAATTACTCGCATTTTCTGTTTTGTCACATAACCCCTTCATCTCCCAAGCCCTTCAATTATAATAATAATACCTTTACGACGACATCTTTTACGTGGATTTTGTGATTAATTTTCGAGTTTCCTGATTTCTAAGTCATATTGTGTTACTTACCTTATTGTTAGAATATTTTTGAGCGGTTCTTACATCAAGAAAAGCTGTATTCATACATTTATTATTATTATTATTTATTGCGGGAAAAAAAACTCAGCCATTCTCAAGATTTTTTCACAAGTGTTTAACGGTCCCTGAGTTGCCAAGAGAACAGTTAGGGGGCTGTTCATAAATGCAGACACATTTTTTAAAACATTTTTGTCCCCTCCCCCCCGACTCAAAGTGTCATACTCCACTTTACCCCCTCCCTCCAGTCGTCATATGTCACGTTATATTACATAAACGCATAACTTTTTCTACCAAAACATCTGAGAAAGACTTCATGTCACCTCCCCCCCCCCCCCCAACCCCAACCATCACCCTCAAAGCGTCACACCATTTGTGGAGAGCTCTTAATTCGAACTCTTACAAATAAGTTTTAGTTTAAATCAGAACATAATTTTTAAAGTTAAAATGATTTTAAAATAATACTAAATATATTTTAAAGAACCTAAAAAATTCGCTTTTAGAGTAAATCGAATTAAAAAGAAGATTTTCAAAACTGTTGAATATCCTCTAAGTTTACATACACTTATAAATACATCAACATGTAACATAGTTTAGATTTTAGTATTAATAATGGCATTAAATATATAATTTTTATGTTTGTAAAGAACGTGAATTTTATCTCTTATTCTCATACAAACAAACAAACAAACAAACAAACAAACCCACATGTGAAACTAAGAAAACGTATTAATAAAACTCCAGCGTAAAGAAAATGAAATTATCATTTTTAAATTCCAAAGCATGATAACTTGATGGTGTAAAATTTATCCTAACGGATTAGGACAGTAAATCTGTAACAGTCGAACCTGTTTATCTCGAACCTACTTATCTCGAAAATCTCTCTATCTCGAAATTTTTCAATTTCCCAGCTTTTACAGCACAAATTTAATGTTTTTTCTCGTGTTTATCCCGAATGATTTTTCCCGAAAACCTCTCTATCTCGAAATTTTTCAATTTCCCAGCTTTAACAGCACAAATTTAATGTTTTTTCTCATGTTTATCTCGAATGATTTTTCTCGAAAACCTCCATATCTTGAATTTTTACGACTCTCATATTTGAATTTTATCTCCAGCCACCTTTATCAATGGTACAACTTGGAGACAAAAACCATCTTTGCACAATCATTCAAAGACTATATTCGTACTTAAAGCTATGCATTAACTTGTTACCGATATAGGCATTACAATTAGTAAAACGTGGACTCACAACATGTCGTACACTAAAATATTCAATAGTATCATCGCAAAACAATCCTCCAAACTATTGAGTATTTGACTTTGTTCCAATTGCTTATTTTTGCAAATTTTATCACAACCTCTGTATCTCGAAACCTCCGTATCTCGAATTTTTCTTCTGTTCCGTGAAATTCGAGATAGACAGGTTTGACTGTATTAGATTTGATTTATCTTGAAGATATTTTCACGCAATCGATGCATGAGAAGTCGGTTTGTACCAGTTTGCACTTCATCTATTCATCTATTCCTAGCAAAAAAAAAAAAAAAAAATATCCTTTCCACGATAGGATTTTTTCAAAAAACTTGTCTGATCAATCTCTATCATTATCAAGTACTTATGTAATCACGACGATGACCTTTTCTAGTGGAAAGAAAAAGTTGCTGGACAAAAATAGCTCCTTATTTCTATTTTTGGAATTTGCTAACCCTTAACTGGTGTGGTAGGTCGTCTTGCACCCCAGATGGATTGAACTTTTGTATTCAAAAGTTTCATCATATTTGCTCTATGTTTTTCATTTATAGGGCCTTTCCACCGTCACGTGCGGGACAAATCAGACTCAATAATTCGCCAAAATTTGGCTATAGATCCTAATAGTTTAACTAAACACATTTTTTTAATGCAATACACCGCCAAGATGGAAATAACCGAGTTGGCGGTGTATTGCATTTTTCTGCCTTAGCCCTTGCTTAGGGGCGGTTACTCATTGCTTTATGCATTTTTTAATGTTTATATATGAGAGTACTTCACTCACTCCAGGATCCCCCGTACCTACTGCAATTCGTGGTTTAACCGAGATAGGACCCTGAAGAGCGCTCTGTTCTTTTTGAACCAGACCGAGGGCCGAGCAAACCCTTGGCCTAGCACCCCCAGAGGTATCCTTTCACTTGGAGGACTTTGTGACCACGACATTTTTAACGTCCCCCAGCCACCATTAATCAAGACGGTGGATCTTTGATCGGCTGGGATCGAACCGGGGTCCCTCCGGACACGAGTCCGAATGTTTACATATGATGCAAATATACTCTTGACACAATTATATTTTTATCAAATATTTTTGTGAGTAAAAATTTATTTATTTGTATGCGTCATGTGCGCGACATGCAAAGTCAACTATTCGTAACAGGCTTTATAGTCCAGTCAAATTAGACATTAAAATCGCAAATCGCGATGTAGTTCTGAATTTTCAATATGTTGTTTGGGTCCCTTAGGGTAGTGTAAATCTAAGTTTGCACCTTTCTAAATCCTGTGCTCGCTGCGAAACTCGCGAAAAACTGCGAAAGTTTCGGACATTTTTCAATTTTTCCTTTATAACTCCTAAACTAAGCAACTTTTAATGTTACATGTGAATACCCATTTTAGAGAACACTAAATTTGCAAGAATTTAAGCTCAAGTGGAGTTCTGTAGGACGTATAGTTTAGGAGATATCGTATTTCGAAAAATGGAGTTTTTTTACGAAGAGTGAAAAAATTATGCTTCTATCATATTTTGGAGCAAATATCGACATAAATTCCTATTCCACAAGACAAAAAATGAGCATGTAATTACAGCACATTTAATTAGCTTTCATTCAAGCCCAAACAGTAGTCTGTAGGCTCAATATTTCACTTACAATCGCAAAAAATAAACATTTAAAATTTTGAGAAATTGGCAAAATCGTTTCCTTATAAGAATAGGAAGGCAGTGGAAAATAAAAAAATGCATAGAATGGTATTAAAAGGGTAATACTGTATTAAAATGTTATTTAAAAAAAAAAAACTTTTACAGGTCATTTTCACTTATTTTTTTGCTATTTTTATCATGGTTCTTGTTGGCTATGGTCTTATCCTGACTTTTTTTCAGATTTTCCCGTATCACTCTTGAACTATGCAACTTTTGATGATACGCATGATGTGCATACCCATTTTGAAGAACACTCAATTTGCAGCAGTTTAAGCTCAAGTGGAGCACTGTAGGACGAATTAGTTTAGGAGATATCGTACTTCAACAATTTGTCTTTTTTTTTTTTCGAAAAATGAAATCAATATGCTTCGATCATATTTTGAACAAAATATCGACATAAATTCTTCTTCTATAAGACTAAGATAGACATTTAATTATAGTACATCTAATCTGCTTTCATTTAAGCCTAAAAAGAAGTCTGTAGGTTCAATATTTCACTTACAGTTGTGAAAAAACAAATATTCGGAAATTGAAATTATTTTTGAGAAATGAGAAAAATTGTTTTCTAACAAGAATAGGGGAGCATTGGACAACAGAAAAATGCATAGAGTTGTATAAAAAGGGTAACACTGTATTAAAATATTATTTTCATAATTAAAAAAAACCTTACAGGTTAATTTAGCTCAATGTTTTTCTTTTTTTTTCTTTTGTGGGTCTTTATTAGCTGTGGTCTTATTGCGAAGCTGCAGAAAAGGAAGGTTGTCTTTGTTTTGGATCCAGATGTTCATTTAAATACGGAAAGAGTTGTTACACCTTCCTTACCATTCCAGTTCTCGAAAATGAAGAAAATACACAAGCATCTTGAGACAGAACAAAGACCACATTCTTTTCCTGCAGCTTAGCTATAAGACCACAGCTAATAAAGACCCACAAAAGAAAAAAAAAGAAAAACATTGAGCTAAATTAACCTGTAAGGTTTTTTTTTAATTAAGAAAATAATATTTTAATGCATTGTTACCCTTTTTATACAACTCTATGCATTTTTCTGTTGCCCAGTGCTCTCCTATTCATATTAGAAGGCAATTTTTCTCATTTCTCAAAAAAAATTTCAATTTCCGAAAATTTGTTTTTCTCAATTGTAAATGAAATATTGAACCTACAGACTTCTTTTTAGGCTTAAGTGAAAGCTAATTAGATGTAGTGTCGATCTTTTGTCTTATAGAATAAGAATTTATGTCACTATTTGGTTCAAAATATGATCGAAGCATATTTATTTCATTTTTCGCAAAAAATGACAAATTGTTGAAGTAGGATATCTCCTAAACTATTCGTCCTACTGAACTCTACTTGAGCTTAAATTGTTGCAAATTTAGTGCTCTTCAAAATGGGTATGCACACGTATCATCAAAAGTTGCATAATTCAGGAGTGATAGGGAAAATCTGAAAACAGTTAGGATAAGACTGCAGCCAACAAGAATCATGATAAAAATAGCAAAAAAATGAGTGAAAATGACCTGTAAAGTTTTTTTTTTAATTCTTAAAATAACATTTTAATACAGTGTTACCCTTTTAATACCCTCCTACGCATTTTTTTTTAACTGTCTACTGCCGTCCTATTCTTATTAGGAAACAATTTTGCTCATTTCTCAAAATTTTAAATGTTTCTTTTTCGCAATTGTAAATGAAATATTGAGCTTACAGACTACTGTTTGGGCTTGAATGAAAGCTGATTAAATGTGCTGTAATTACATGTTCATTTTTTGTCTTGTAGAATAGGAATTTATGTCAATATTTGCTCCAAAATATGATAGAAGCATAATTTTTTCACTTTTCGTAGAAAAACTCCATTTTTCGAAGTACGATATCTCCTAAACTATTCGTCCTACAGAACTCCACTAAAGCTTAAGTTCTTGAAAATTTAGTGTTCTCTAAAATGGGTATTCACATGTATCATCAAAAGTTGCTTAGTTTAGGAGTTATAAAGGAAAAACTGAAAAATGTCCGAAAATTTTGCAGTTTTTCGCGAGTTTTGCTGCGAGCACACGTTTCAGAAAGGTGAAAACTTAGATTTACACTACCCTAAGGGACCCAAACAACATATTAAAAATTCAGAACTACATCGCGATTTGCGATTTTAGCTCTTTTTTTTTTTTTTTTTGCATAGATTGACTGGACTATTATGAATTAATTCATTTTTTGCTCTAGTAATTTAGCAACGACAAAGCAAATTGTAGATTTTGATTGCTAAGGTTCCGATGTAAATAAAACATATCTCATTTGCTGAGAAATAATAATTTAAACAGCTTAAAAAAATAAGTATAGTGTTATTCCACGAAAAGTAGACAGTTTGTCTCGCGCGTAACGGTTCATATATTTCATCAAATTCCATAAATCAGCATTAAATAGTGTACTGCAACAAATATGCACTTTAAAAATCTAATTCAATATTTTCTTTTGAGTGTCCATTTCTGTGTTCCATGTTCTCATATAAACTATTGTTTAAAAAAAAGCCACTTTTAAAAAAGTACATTTTCACTTGCAGATGCCGAAAATTGGTTAATGTCCCGATTTGAGTAAGTAAATAAATGACTTAACAGTCGCCTTAGTCCATACGTAGAAATTATTATTTAACCCATTAATGCCTAGCGTCCCTTTTTAGGAACGGTCCAAAAAAGGGTCTGAATTTCCCAAAAGTGAACATTTCAAAAAAATAGTAGTGTTCAATGAGTACCTTGGTAATGTTTCAATTCGTTATTAACACATTGCAGCACATAACCATTTAAAAGGGTGTTCTGTAGCAGTTTTAATATGATCTTCATCAAAAGTGACATCGTTCACAATCTCAAGAAAAAAAGCTAAGTTTTCAAAGTTATTCCCAGTTTATGTTAATTGCTGATTTTATTTTTTCTTATAAAATGTCTTTTTAAATATTATATCGTAGGCAGAAAGAAATTTTAGTCAAAAAAGTATGTACCCTCTGGGGTCTATCGTAACTTTAAGGGACGATTTTTCTTTCCTTAATAAAAAAAATATGTTTTACATAATATTTTTTTATTGTTTTTCCTGCCCATTCAACACTGTTTGTAAACAGTATACAAAATATCTCTGAAAAAAAATGTCAGGCATTAATGGGTTAAAAAACTACCACACATAATCATCATATCGTTAAATGCCACTTATAAGTAGCAGAAAAAGAAATTAATTTGATTGAGAGAAAAACCATAACTCTAAATTTATGGACTTGAAAAAGATGATTCGACGGAGCAATCCTTTGAAAAAGAACATGTCCAACTGGCTGCATTCAAGTCGAATCAAATAAGCGATAGAACTTGTTGAAACTGTCCCACCAGTAGCGCTCACTTGAAAAGGAAGCGGAAATCGTAAAAAAAGTATCCTCGGTTTGCAAAACCGCTTGTCTGAAATTAAACGACTGAACGAGGATGTGTGAAACGGTTTGGAAGAAAACGATCTTCGGGGCAGCTCTAATCAGTTAAGGTAATTAACCTATTAATGCCTAGCGTCTCTTTTTAGGGCCGGTCCAAAAAAGGGTCTGAATTTCCCCAAAATGAACATTTCAACCAAATAATAGTGTTCAATCAGTACCTTGGTATTGTTTCATGTCTTTATTAACAGATTGCAGCATATAATTATTGTAAAGTGTGTTCTGTAGCAGTTTTAATATGATCTTTATCAAAAATGACACCGTTCACAATCTCGAGAAAAGAAGTTAAGTTTTCAAAGTTATTCCCAATTTATGTTCATTACTGATTTTATTTCTTCTTATAAAAATGTCTTTTTAAATATTATATCGTAAGCAGAAAAGAATTTTAGTTAACCCTTAACTTCGCAATATTTTAAATTTTTATGGAAAAATTGCATCAGCTAGTTCTCAAGTAATAATAGAGAGGAGAAATATTTTTTTTAAATAAGCAGTTTTAAAATGACTTTCAATCATTTTAAAAATGATTGGTACGTTCTTTGATAAAAATTATTAAAATTAGGATGGCCTAGATGGATTATAATTCTTTTCGTGGAACTTGAGAAATATCCAATGATCATATGCTGTGCTGCTTTTACTAATAAAATCTGGCTTATTTGGGACACTCTGTCCGAAAAGGCTCAAGCACAATTCTTTGTTTTTTTTATGCATTCCGATTCAGTTGTTCATCTACTTATGCTGTTACGTGCTGTTTTTGACCCAAGTTGAAGTTTTGTAGGATTAAGGGGCGAATCGTCAGTCTGAGCCGTTTTTTCAATTCCTTCATCCTTAAGAAATAAAATTTTTCTTGGACTTTTTGATCGATACGCATGTCTGAATTAGTTCTCCACAAAGTAAAAAACAATGTACTACCATACTAGAGCCGATTTAAAAGACAAAAATTAAAAATGTAGGTTCATTTTCAAATTTCGGCTTCCAAACTTTCTCATCTTCTTTACACGAGAACTAAAGAGATTTTGATTATTTATTCAGCAATCTCTGCACTTTATAAATGAATAATACAGTCCCGCATTTCCTCCATCAATCACATTTCAAGGGATATTTGCATAAAATCTGACTATTGTCTAAACTTTTGCAACAATGTAAAAATATATATTTTGTAATATCCAAAATTTGATTCCAGTTATAGTTATAAGAACTCCAGACACGTATTTGGGACCTTATTGTGTACCTGCAGTAGAAATTTGAAAGCATTTCGTTGAATACGTTTCTTTTTATTCACAAATTTGCATTTTGTCTAAACTTTTGCATCGCAGTGTAGTAGTCATGTTAGTATTCTAATCTATCATTTGTAAACTTCGGAGTTTTATTCGAAAAGTTGAAAATTATATAAAAATTAAATATATAAAAATTCAAATTTAATTAAATATAATTATAGTAAGACTTTAATAAATTAATCAAAATTTCTCAAACACTTTCTATTATTATAAAAAAAAATGTACAGTAAATGTCACACAAGTCTAGAAGTAAAATGTAAATTCATAAGACATACCAGTAAACTTTTTCATTATTATGTACAACACATAATTAAAGTTTAATCTGGCAACAGCGAAAAATATAGGTGGGAAAACATCGATGTTTCAAAACATCGATGGTCAAAATTAAAGCATTGTTTTCATCGATTCATCGACTCAAGAGAAAAGAGCAACTGTATCTTAGCTCTTTCCTTTTAAAAACAATACGTAGCTAAAACATAATAATTCAATAAAACAATAGAATAGATGTCGAAGAATGCACTTTTTTTAATAAAAAAATAATCCTTCAGTACAAGTTTTATTATAAAGTTTTTCTTTGTGTACTCTAATTTTCCAAAAAAAATTTCAATTTACTCATCTCGAAAAAAGCAACTTATCTTAACTGTACTCATTTACTTTAAAATAGGCGTATCAAGTTAAGAAGTTTTGCGTCGTCTCCGTGGAAACCGTACGAAAGAAAACAGCTCCAATCTTTTTTTTTATACACTGCTGTTGAGGTATTTCAATTATTTTATGTCTATTAAATTAGTTTTACGTTTTTATTTCTATCCTCATATCTCAGTTATTTCTAAACGTTTTCTAACAAATCTAGTCATACATAAATTTCTTAACAAGAGTTGTGCTTTATTAACGTTCAACAGAATAATAGCTTACGCACAAAGCAATTTTAACCGTTTGCAGGGGTGCCCATCCTCCCAAGCTCAATGGCGCAAATCCCCCCCCCCCCAGTGTTCCACAACCTTCTTGTGCTTTTTATTTTTATTTTTACCCCTATTTTTTATTATTTTTTAAAACTATTATTTATTCATTTTTTAAAAATATTATTTATTTATTTTTTTTTTAATATTATTTATATACTTTTTTAAAGTTCGAATTATGCGCAGGATAGAATCGCTTTTTTTCTTTCCAGACATTCCAAGCACACACACACGCACACAAATAAATAAATAAATAAATAATAAGGAAATAAAAGAAATAATTTAAATTGAAAAAATAAATTAATAAATAATTTAAATAAATAATTAAATTAGTTTTAACCCCCTCCCCGTTTTGATGGCGCAACTTGCGCCATACCTCCCCTCCCTGTGGGCACCTCTGATCGTTTGCATTCAACCATTGTTACAAAAGCTAAGTGGGAAAAAAGTCCATAGAGCCGTAACTATGACAGCCATGAAGGGAAAAGTGAGTGGGAAATTAATTTTACTTTTAGACGCCAGCTCTCGTTACACACTTTGCCCCACATGAATTTGTCTTTTCTTGCAAACAGTCAAAAATTTTCTCAGTATTCGATTTTTGGCGAAATTTTGATATGAAGGTAACTTTTAAGCTGACTGCATTAAATCCACGTTCGCAGACAGTGAACGTTTATGTTTATTGGAATAACGAACATCTGTTTCGCGTTTAATGATGTTTAAAGACACGGACATATTTTCTCATAGTCAATAATTCTACAGAGGAAAGAGATGGTTCTCAAGAAATTCGTTCCCAGGAAGTATTCGGATGAATTTACGTGGCTTGAGCCACTGTTATATGTGTGCATGAAGCATGCTGTTTTATATTGAATGGCACAAACCGTGGAACATTAAGAAAATACTGTTATTGATTTATTTAACGGAAATACGTCATTTTTAAAATTACAACTATAAAAGTTTTTTCTGGCAACAGCGAAAAACATCGATGTTTTGAAGCATCGATGTACAAAATTAAAACATAGTTGCTATCGATACATCGACTCAAAAACATCGGCATTTTGAAACATCGATATTCTGAAACATAGATGTTTTGAAACATCGATGCTGTCATCGAACCTTTTAATGTATATTAATGCACAACAAACTCTTTAAATTGTTTCAATGATAAAACTAAATTGAGTTACCATTTCATCAATAAAAAAGATTTTTTAAACTCAAAGAAAAGCTAATAATAATAATGATAATTAGTAGATAGGATGTAACATTCCAAATCAATTAATGCAAAGGGATAAATAAATTATACATTTAAAATACAATTATACTCGGTTACTTTAAAATAGGCGGATCAAGTTTAAACATTTTGAGTCGTCTCCATGGAAACCGTACGAAAGAAAACAGCTTCACTCTTTTTTTATGCACTGCTGTTGAGGCATTTCATTTATTTTATGTTAATCTAATTACACTAGACAGCAACTTAACTTGACACTGAACGTCACTACGGGCGGAGCCAATAAGAGCTCTAACTCACAAGCAGTCAGCGATTTCCTCTAATTCGAAAAGTAGGCTGTGACGATTTATCTAGCCCGTTTTTCATAGGCTAACGTCACGCTGACGTCACGATGTTTTTGTCAAGAAACGTTGCAGTGTAGTATAGACTTACTCTCTTATTTATGTCCTCATATCTCAGTTATTTCTCAACGTTTTCTAACAAATCTAGTCATACATTAATACAGTAAAAATTTCTAAGAAATGTTGTGCTTTATTAACGTTCATTTTTCAATAGAATAATAGTTTACGCACAAAGCAATTTTAACCGTTTGCTTTTAACCATTGTTGCAAAATCTAAGTGGGGAAAAAGTCCATTGCGCCGTAGCTATGACAACCATCAGGGGAAAAGTGCGGAGAGTGGGAAATTAATTTACGAAGAGCCGCCTCCTCTCCTTATGCAGGGTATAATGAAATATCAACCCAAATTAATTGGAACAATTTCGAAACATCTTTCAAATATCCACCTGAATAATACAAAACCTGAAAGTGAGTTATTTAATAATATTTAATAATTAATGTGGATCAGTTAGAAAAATTTAAAAATTTTCAAACTTGACAACATGCTAATATAAAAGGAATAATAAAATAAAAAAGAGGAAAAGAAGTATAATAAACAATAAATTATTTTTCTCGCATAAATAATTCTGAAAATTACGTTTGAAAATCAAATTATATTCAAAAATTATAAATATTTATTGCTACTTGAAACGCATACCAAGCATTGAAGTAAGATTATAGTTCTTTAAATCAACGACTTATTGAGAGAAGGGGACAACAATATAGGATCAGATATATCTTAGAGGAAAACTATGATAATAATTTTTAAAAAACGTACCTTTATGTTTGGTGAAAACTTTAGTAACGATCAATATTCTTTAAATGCACAGGAAAACGGATTGTTAAATTTTCTGCACTGTAAGTCTACTTATACAGAAAACTAACAACAGAAAAGTCTTTCGATATGATAGATCTCGTAATAATTAAGTAATAACAAAGCTTTCATCATAACTAAATACTGTCATATCCGCTTAATCTGGTAACGGATAAACGAATACCCGCTTATACGAATAAATCATTCTGGAACCGTACCATAGACGTAATGTTAAAGATCCCCGCTTAAACAAATACCCCGCTTGATCGAATAATATTTCTTGGAACCGACTGTATTCGTTTAAGCGGGGCCGACAGTATATTCACATTTTTGTAAGGATATAAGTAGTTTTGGTTCAAATATAAAACATCAAGATCATCACTAAAACATTTCTTGCACTGCGAAAAATAAAGTGTTGTTTTTACAGTATAATACTGGCAGCAGAGGTTCCAGTTTAAAACTGCAAAATGCACAGTATTAAACTGCAAAATTAGCAATTTTACAGCTTATTACTGTAAAGCAGCAATTTTACAGTTTATTACCGCAATTTCAGTTTATTACCGCAAAATTATCTGTATCACACTGTAAAAACAACAGTACTGGCAGCAGAGGTTCCAGTTTAAAACTGTAAAATGCACAGTGATAAACTGATAAATTAGCAATTTTACAGTTTATTACTCTAAAGGTCTAAAGCAGCAATTTCACAAGTTTGTTACAGTAAAATTAGCAATTTTGCAATTTATTACTGTAAAATTAGTAATTTTTACAGCTTGTTACTATGAAATTAGCTGTATTATACTGCAAAAACATCTATTTTTTTTACAGTGTAGAAATTATCCTAAATTTAAAGCAGCCTTGTCAGTGGCGTACTCAGGGGGTGGGCTGATAGGACTGCAGCCCCCTCCGAAATTTTCAAAACAAATTTTTAAAGTATAAGCTAAGGTTTTTTTTTTTTGAAATCCCAAAATGAGAAAAGCTTTTAGAACAGATAATTAAGTATAGGAAAATATTAAAAGAAAGATTTTTTTGTTTTGACATACATTCGTCCCCGCTTATACGAATAAAATATCTCGGAAGCGAATATTTCCTGTGCCGTTGACACAATGTTAAAGATCCCCGTTTAATCGAATACCCCGCTTAATTGAATAATATTTCTCCGAACCAACAGTATTCGTTTAAACGGGGCCGACAGTATCTATTTTACTATACGTCATGTTTACAATTATCCTATTATTCCATTTTGTTCATTTTTATTGCAAATCTATGTTTTAGAAATAACGATTAATGTTTTTCAGTCACATAATTCTGTTAAATAAATTTCAGCAAATTGAATAGAAACCCAGTAATGGGAACAATAGTAAAATAAACTGCAAAATTAACATTATTACAGCTTAAATTTTGCCAAAATATTGCGAACAAGTGTTTCAGCAACATCTCTTTCAATGAAAAAAATGGAAGAAATTTTTTTTAATGACAATTTTTTTAATGGTGTATTTTTGTCGACTTCAATAGGCATTGAAGCCAAAATTCGAGACATTTACTTTTTAGTAACATTTCATGAGGTGCCCCCCCCCCCCTCTCAAAGAGTCTTGACTCAGCCCCTCCCCCTGAAATGATTTGTCTGCGAACGCCACTACAGCCTGTTAATACTTCTTTCCAGTCACTAGAATAATATAGCTAAAAAGACAACTTTACAGTTTTCTTTCACCACTTACGAATACCCGAAAGTGATGTTTTTTTCCCCCCAAAAGGGATCAATTGCTAAAAGATTTTTTTTTTTTTTGAATCAGCTATGTAATATCCTCGCTATCAAGAGCCTTTTGCCATGTGGTAGTAAATTTTAAATCCCGGATAAATTTTTAAAAAATTGATTTTTGAAGCAAATTAGACAGACAAACAATAAATTGGACAATAAAAACAAGTCCAGCATTGTGTTTTGGGATACTACTACTACTCAGGGTTGCCCACAGGAGGAGATTATGGCGCAAGTTGCGCCATCAAAATTTTTGGGGGGCATTTTTTTAAACTAATTTATTTATTTATCTATTTTTTTTATTCATTTTATTTAAATTATTAATTAATTAATTTTTTTATTTAAATTATTTTCGGATTTTTTTTTGTGATAAAAGATATTTATTAATTCATTTTTTTAATTTAAATTAATTATTTTATTTCTGTATCATTATTTATTTATTTATTTACTTATTTATTTTGTGTTTATGCGAATGTGTGTGCTTGGAATGTCTGAAAGGGAAAAAAAGCGATTCTATTCTATGCATAATTCGAACTTTAAAAAAATACTAATACATACAAAACAAATAGTTATAATTAAAATAAATAAATAAATAATATTTAAAAATGAATAAATAAATATTAAAAAAAAATAAATAAATATTTTTAAAAATAAATCAAATAAAAAGCACAAGAGGGTTGCGAAAATTTTTTGAGGGGAATTAGCGGGAATTCTTGTGGGGGGGGGGGGGTAGCCATACCTGCTACTACTACTACTTCTTCTACTACTACTTTTTGTAAAGTTTTTGTCACTCAAGTGAAATCGCTTAATTTTACAGACGCACACAACTGTCATTTAGCTGTACAATATCGTTTTTGTAACTGTCTTGACACTTTAAGTGAACTCGCTTAGTTTGTGCCTTTAAATTAATTCGATTGCATCGAGTTTTCGAATAAACAAGATTTTTTCTTTTTATTATTCTTTATTGTCACCTTACAACCAACTCGTTTTCTGATCATACTAACGTTTTTGCTCGTATATGTCAAAAGGGCAATTTCAGAGCACGCGTGTCAAACTTCCATTATCAAAGATATTCCCCACAGAACCATAATTTGTTGATTGTGCTATTATGTCATTTGGAAAAGATCAATTCTGGCGTTAGCAATGATATCCATAGCGACCGTCTGGTGCAAATGGACTAATATTTTTCTGCTTTTGCAACAGGTGTGAAATCGCCATTAGTCATCCAAGACGTATGTTTATCATAGGTGAACGCAATTCAATATAAGAATGAGTGTATAAATTATTTTATCTCGCTTACCAAAGAAATAAAGTGTACTGTCTGATCTTCTTAGGTAAAGCCTTCCGCGTATTTACACGTGCTTCAGGTCTTCTCTGATCTTACCAAAATAGGGGTGATAGGTAAGCTAACAATAAGGGGAAGAATAACAAGAAGCATTTTGAGCCGTATCAAAACAACGTAGAACGATGTTAATTTCAAATGCATAGTTTACTTGAACATGTCAAAAGGACAGCAAAAATGCAAGTTTTAATTGAAAGCTTCGGAAAGTTCCCACTCACAACCCATTACCCCCTTTTGAAGTGGAATGGTTCGCGAGTGCTATACTACTGCAACGTTTCATGACAAAAACATCGTAACGTCAGCGTGACGTTAGCCTATGAAAAACGAGCTAGATAAAACGTCACAGCCTACTTGGCGAATTAGAGGAGATCGCTGACTGCTTGTGAGCTCTTATTGGCTCCGTCCGTAGTGACGTTCAGTGTCCAGTTAAGTTGCTGTCTAGTATAGGCGCTGCTTTCTCGGACGGTCAGTACTGTGCAATGAGTTACCGCCCATAAGCCAGTGCAAGGCAGAATTGAAGCAAATACACAAACAATTCGGTCATGACAACCAATAACCGAGCTAGAGGCAGGTATCCTCTTTTTGTACCGAAGATAATCTTCAAACTGGTAGATAAAATTAATTTATCTGCCACCAGCTTGGTTATTGGTTATTCCTGACCAGGGGTGCCCATCCCCCCCAAGCTCAATGGCGCAAATTCCCCCCCAAAAATTTTGCCAACCCTCTTTTATTTATTTATTTTTATTTTTAGCGCTCTCTATTTATTTATTTTTAATATTATTTATTTATTTATTTTTTAATATTATTTATTTATTTATTTATTTTTTATTACAATTATTATTATTTAATTAAAAAAATTCTGCGCTACGCCACTGAAAGTTATCATTTTATTATGACTTAAAAATAGACCCTGAAGGTATAAACTGAATGCAATACTTCTAATCACATGATTTTTACGCACTATTTGTTTAAATAGGGCTGGGTGAAATAAACAGAATCTGAAGGGATAAGATTAGTTAAAAATATTTACAATAAACAGCAATAAATTAACTAAATAAACTTGCTTGTGCTATGCAAATGAAAATAACTATTATAGTACAAACAAACATTTTCGTAGATTAATGAGTGTCATATAAATAAAACAATCATTTCAACTCGATCTTTGATAGTAAAATCAAACATTGAAAGACAATTCAAATGTTTAAAAATATGACGCATAAAAAGGTAGATAAATACCATTGTAATATTTATATGTGTTGACCAGCCAAAAGCGTGAAGTCGTAAATTTCCACGAAAATTTTCTCATTTGGGAGTTTATAATGAGGCATAAATTAATAAAATCAGATAATAAATTCGGGTGGGATAAATATAATAAAAATAGCTATGAAAATGATTAGTAATTCCCAATAGCAACAAGAAATTAAATCAATGATATAACTTACACTTAGCAAATGAAAATAATGCCTCTTTGCCTGGACCGTCATTTCAAACTTTTCCAGCGGGGGCAATGGGTATGTATTCAATGTAAAATTTGCCAAAAAATAGTAAAAACCCCGCCCACTTGCAGGTAAACACATTGGTTTCCCAAAGCCGGGGAGGGGGGATTGACCCTCTGACCCCCTAAATGACGGGCCTACCCTCCACTTCGTAAGAGTCCAGGTGTCTCTCAAATGGTAATAGCCATCAAGAAATAATTGTGCAACATGAAAGAATCTTAGTCCCGTTAGAAACAAACAAATTTACTTCTCAGACAGACACTAAAAAATTCATTTTCTCCCTTTTAACTTTTAGCCCAATATTCATGTGCCATAGATATCATGGAACCAATGAATTCCCTATTTCAACGCATGCATAAAAACAGTTCAAGATTTTTAAGATGCAAGCCATGCCCATATATAGCCACTTAAAACTATGAACCGTCATTAATACTATTTAATAAACCAGGTGTTTGGTGGTTATATATATACACTGCTCGACATTGAAAATGCAACACCAAGAAGGAGTGGTCAGAAATTCATGCAAATTTTACCGTAGACGCACGTCACTGAGTTATGCAAATGATATGAAATGCGCAGCTCTCCGACGCACGTGAAGTAAGATATAAGAGAATGAAGTTGAAAAGTGGGCTATGTTCATGTTGGTTTTTCTGCCAGACTAATTATCGGAGAAATTTGGTTTTTGTCTCGAAGGATACGTGTGATAGGAGGAAATGCCACGCCGTCCTCAACGAAGACACTTCCAGCATATAGACGACTTTACAAGGGGTGTGGTGATCGGACTGAAAGGGGGAGGTTGGTCCATACGTCAAATTGCAGCTGATACCCACATGGATGCAAGCACTGTGCATCGGCTGTGTAGGAGATGGTTGGAAAGAGGAAATGTAGCCACATTGAGGGGTGCAGGTGCAACCAGAGTGACGTCAGACCGCTTGGATCGACGGATTCACCGACAAGCTGTGGCGGACCCGCAAGTTACTTGTACGTCGATTCTGCAGCACGTGTAAGGTACCCGGATGTTCTTGTGTCGACCAGAACCATTTCCCGTCGACTGGTTGCACGTGGGCTGCAATCACGGCGCCCGCTAAGAAGACTGCCATTGACCTCACAGCACAGACTCCAACGTTTGGAATGGTGCCGGACCAGAGCGACGTGGATGGCAGAATGGCAAACCGTAGTGTTCTCAGATGAATCCCGCTTCTGTTTGTCCAGCGATAGTCATCGCATACGTGTGTGGCGTCGACGTGGAGAAAGATCGAATCCGGCAGTAACTGTGGAACGCCCCACAGCGCGACAACGTGGCATAATGGTTTGGGGCGCTATTGCATACAATTCCGTATCACCTCTAGTTCGTATTCGGGGCACTATGACGGCCCAACGATATGTAGATAATGTACTGCGGCCGGTGGCAATCCCCTAACTTCAGGGTCTGCCAAATGCAATTTTTCAACAGGATAACGCCCGGCCTCACAGTGCTCGAATCAGCCAACATGCTCTACGAGGTGTACAGATGCTTTCCTGGCCACCATACTCTCCTGACTTGTCACCAATCGAACATGTGTGGGACGTGATTGGACGCCGTTTGCAGAACCTGCCACTGCCTCGTTCAGAGGACGAACTGTGGCAAATGGTTGAAAGGGAATGAAGTGCCATCCCTCAGGACACCATCCGCAGGCTTATTCACTCCATGCCTAGACGTGTTTCTTCGTGCATCGCTGTCCGCGGTGGTTCTACTTCTTACTGAGCCGACGCCGTCCTCGCTCTAAATTTTGCTTATTTATTTTGAAATAAATATCACTTATTGTTCCATGCTGTCTCTGTCTTCTTACCAAATTTCATCAATTTCTGACCACTCCTTCTTGGTGTTGCATTTTCAATGTCGAGCAGTGTATATATACATATAAAGTGTACCTTTTTGAAATCAAATAATTAACAAAGTAAGATAGTTCTAAAATACTGTTACAAGGAATGTTTAATATAAATCTTACCTTGAAGTTGATGGTGCATTTTGTATATTTGTCATTGTCACCGTTGAAACAATGGAGCCTGCACCCGTGTTACTAGCCGCTTTATCCCAAGTACTACTGCCTTTCTTAACAGCTACAACTTTGTACTTGATATTAATATTATTTCTAAATTTATATGCATGTTTTTTGCGACAATGTTCAGTCCATTTGTCTTGTCTGTGCACAGTGTTGCAAAGTACTTCTAAACATTTATATTTGAACGAAGTTTTGAGAGCTCTAGGCATCTTCGAAGGATTTCTTTTAAAATTTCACAAAACTTGAACCGCCATTTACTATGAACGCGACAAACTGCTACAAAATAGTCGATAACAGCGCATCTCACATTAATATGGCAACATTACGGTAGGCAGAAACTGTGACACTCCGCATTGAGAAATCTTTATCATCTAGTGTTAAGATTAAACTGAACTGAAGTGTAAAAATAATAATAAAGTAATAAAAATAATAATATCAAACGTTGGAATACCCGTAGCTAATGACTTCGGAGCAGAAAAAAACTGCATAATTTTGTAGTTGTAAAACGGTATATACACATGTCAATTTGTTGATGTTATTTGTCTATTAGGGTGAAATACAGCAGCTAAAACACTCGCGCAAATAACGAGTTCCAGGCGCCACTAATAAATAATGTTTAGGCTAGAAGTTCCTATTTTGCATTTGAGCCGAGATTTGTTATGGTGTCAGTGGTAATGCTGAAGTTGAATTGATAGCGTATCTTTTTTTCCCCCGCTTAGCAGTCTAATTCTAACTACTCAGCAACAATTCAGATACAAATCGTTCTATGAGAAGTTAATATTTTTCGATATTAACTTCGCAAAAAAAAAAAAAAAAAACGAAATTAAAAAAAAATTGAAAGAAAAAAATTACAAAAAAAGTTGATTAAATAATTTAAATTGAAAAACATAAAATTAATAAATAATTTAAATAAATAATAAATAAATAAGTTAAAAAAAATCCCCCCCAAAAATTTTGATGGCGCAACTTGCGCCATAATCCCCCCCTGTGGGACCACCTGTTCCTGACTGATGAGTTCAGAACAAAGGACGAAATTGCAGTCTCAGGGTGTCATGACGGAGCTGTGGGTGTATTTGCTTTAGTTCTACCTTACTCTGACTTATGGGCAAAGGCGGATCCAGCTTCTGGTTAAGGAAGGGGTCATTTTCGGAAGGGGGGGGGTCAAAGTGCAATTTTGGTGGAAAAATGGAGGGTTTAGGCAGTTTTTTCGCAATACAAGTCCCGAAAATGCAAATTTTTTGCTACATTTGATCAGTTAAGGGGGGGGGAGGGGTCGTGATCCCCATGACCCCCCCCCCCGCCCCTCTGGATCCGCGCTTGCTTATGGGCGGTAACTCATTGCGTATTACCCAGCTTTTGCCTTCAATTTTCGAGTTGAGCCATACTATGGTTTATGGACGCTAGCTGGTAAAGTAAATTAATTTTATCTACCAGTTTCAAGGTTATCTTGGCTACAATAAGAGGTTATCTGCCTCCAGCTCGATTATTGGCTCTTCCTGACTGATGAGGCCATAACAAGGACTAAACTGCAGTCTCAGGATGCCATGACCGAGCTGTGGGTGTGTTTTTCCCTTGAAATAAAGCGGTATTGGAGAAACTGGACGAACATAGATTTATATATTTTAGGGAATGAATAGTTAATAAATATTGTAGGCTTTAAATGCTTTTATCAGACTTTTTTCCCTTCTTTTCTTGTCTTTTTTTCCCTTTCTTAATTATTTTTATTTATTTATTTTGTTTTATTTTTATCGCGAAAAACTTTAAACTATTTGCACCGGCATTTATTTTCTTCGCAAAAGATTATAAGCGATTTAATGAAAGCAACGTGAATAAAGCTCAATGCTGTATGCTATTTTGATATAAAAATGTAGAAGGTAAATTATAAAGCTGGGGTTACAATAACTACAAATTCTGCTATTTACGTATAAAAGCGTTTTGTCTTTATTGCAAAGATGGGTTGCAATAACTATAAATTCTGCTATTTCGGTACAAAAGCGTTTCAAGTAATTGCAAAGCTGAGTAATGACAGCTAACTACAAATTATGCTATTTAGATTTAAAAGCGTTTTGCGTTTATTGCAAAGCTGGGTTACAATAGCTATAAATTCTGCTATTGAGGTACAAAAGCCTTTCAAGTTATTGCAAAGCTGAAAAATGAGAGCTACAAATCCTGCTACTTAGGTATAAACGCGTTTTGTGTTTATTGCAAAGCTGGATTACAATAGCTATAAATTCTGCTATTTAGGTTACAAAAGCGTTTCAACTTGTTGCAAAGCTGAGTAATGAAAGCTACAAATTCTGCTATTTAGATATAAAAGTGCTTAAAGTTTAAAGTAAAGCTGGGTTATATAATGACCATAAATACTACTATTTCGAAGTAAAAACCCGAAATACGTGTCTGCAGCTCCCTGCCAATTTGAAATTAAAGTTTTAATACTATCTTTTATTTTTCAACCCAAAGGCGTTTTTTCATTTCTTATTATCATCAAGTTTTCATCAAGCATGGAGTATGCTCAAAGAGAGCGATTCTAATTTATTCAAAAATATTTTGCCTATAAAATGCAATTTTAATGCCCATTTTTCAATGAATATTTCAGTTTAATATTTATTTGAAATATCTTCTCTCTAAATATATGTATAATAGCAGGGCCGGTTAGAGGGATAAGCGACACAAGAAGCGGCTTGAAGCGCCGAACGAGGCTGGGAGCCAGGAGCGGCAAAGCAAAAAACCTCTCAACCAAAGTCGGAACAAATAAATTACAGACTCTTGATGAATTAACCGTTCTGTTTTCATGTTTATTCAAAATAACTTGTCAGAACATATCAAAATGAAGAAAAACGAAACAAAGAAAGAATAATGAAGGCGACCAAACTACTCTGAGAACTCTCCGGTTCTTTTTCCACCACATACATTTATTTCCAACGCACCTGTGTGGAAATAGCTTACATTAAAATTTCTACGGCATCATAAATGCATTACCTAATGCGGGTAATTACTGAAACAAGTTGCCGAAAGGCTATGCTATTATATCTCACAAATTTTATTTGTAAAGAATTGGGCAAGACTAGAAACACATTTTATTAATTTCTACCTTCACCCCACCTCGTCGAAAGCCACGAGGTAGGTAAGAGAATGGAAATTAAACTTCCATTGCTCATGAATTGCCCAACGATGTCGGCCATTTGCCGCGTATTCGCTATTTTCTCTCCACATTTAGTTTGATCAGCTGGCAACATCGTGGTTGCGGTAACCTTGATCTGGAGATCTAAAATTCTGATTATTGGAAGAATATCTCCGTTCCAAATGAGTCTGTGAAAATTTATCTCATTTCTATTCTATTTTTTGTTTGAATTATTCTTATACCTATTCTTTAATATTTTCATATTATTTTTAGGTAAAGACAAGAATTATTTGAAAGAAAAAAATAGTTGAAGTATTTATCTTTTACAGTTGAAACTCAGGGTTCGCCAAAGCGGACCCAGATCGAAAAAACCATTGTGTCGGAAAAGTGGGTTTTCACAAAATTTATTGCATATTGAAAACATTTATTACAGAAACAAACTAAATATTACGAATATTGTGATCCATGCTAAGACTAGAAATTGGTATTGATCAATTTAGTTATAATATTTAGTTTGTTGTAATATATAGTCTTGGTCAGTAAACCCAGAACAGAAATTGCCATCATCCTTTCCTAACAGTTTATTAGGTATTAACCCATTAATGTCTCGCGTCCCTTTTTAGGGACGGTCCAAAAAAGGGTCTGAATTTCCCCAAAATGAACATTTCAACCAAATAATAGTGTTCAATGAGTACCTTGGTATTGGTTCAATTCGTTATTAACAGATTGCAGCACATAACCATGGTAAAGTGTGTTCTGTAGCAGTTTTAATATGACCTTTATCAAAAATGACTTCGTTTACAATCTCAAGAAAAAAAGCTTAAGTTTTCAAAGTGATTCCCAGCTTCCCAGTTTATGTTAATTGCTGATTTTATTTCTTCTTATAAAATGTCTTTTTAGATATTATATCGTAGGCAAAAAAAAATTTTAGTAAAAAAAGCATGTACCCTCTGGGGTCTATCGTAACTTTTAAGGAACGATTTTTCTTACCTTAATAAAAAAATTATTTTTTACATAATATTTTATAATTATTTTTCCTGTCCATTAAGCACTATTTGTAACCAGTATACAAAATATCTTTGGAAAAAAATGGGGTTAATTAATGAGTTAAAAATAAAACTGCACATAAATTTCACTTATTTTTTTTTATACTTAAAAGATAAAAAAAGCAATAATTATTTATTTCAATCTATAAATTCAATTCAGTGTTAATTTAAAATATAATATCAATTTAAAAAATTCAATATTTCAATGCTTTTTCCGAATATGTCGAAGAAGAAGTTTTATGAGAGGTCACACTCCAGAACTCCACTGGTTCTACGAAATGTAAAAATAGGTGTACAAGGTTCGAATAGGAAATGATATTAAAATGATTCTTGAAAAAACCCGGGTTTTTGATCAAAAACCCAGGTGGGCTGAGCTTTTTCAAAAATAAAAAAACGGGGTTTTTCAAACCCTGAATCGAAGCCTTACCACTCGAATACAGAGTCGAACCTGTTTATCTCAAAAACCTTCTTATGTCGAAAATTTTTCGATTTCCCTGCTTTTACTGCATAAATTTAATGTTTTTTCTCATGTTTATCTCGAATGATTTTTCGCTAAAACCTCTATATCTCGAATTTTGACGACTCTCGTTCTTGAATTTCATCTCCAGCCACCTTTATCAATGATATAACTAGGAGACAAAAATAATCTTCTGCATAATCATTCAAAGACTATGTTCGTACTTAAATGTATGCACTAACTTGCTACCAATATAGTCATCACAATTAGTAAAACGTGGACTCACAACATGTCGTAAATATTCAACAATATCAATGCAAAACAACCTATTAAGTATTTGACTTTGTTCCAATTGCTTATTTTTGTAAATTTTATCACAACCTCTGTTTCTCGAAACTTCCGTATCTCGAATTTTTTTTCTGTCCCGCGAAATTCGAGATAGATAGGTTTGACTGTATTCCTTTATCCTCAAGTTTTCATTGGGCTCCAAGCTCTTGAAAAGGCTGTGAGATCCTCCCGTTACTCGAACAACCAATCAGAGCCTGAATTACCTCTAAACCAGTGAAATCCGGCATAAAAACCCTCTAGCTTGGGGGTGGGGGAGGCAAAAATTATAGAACAAGAATTTTTTATGTTTTCAATCATTTGTCACTTTTGTATCATTACCTTGTTTGGCATTTTTACTTCCTTTTACGTAGTAAAGGAAGTGTTGTGATCGCGAAAAAAATTTTCCTCAAATTTGGGTCAAAATTTTGATTTTGCTCACCCCTGAATGAATGTTCAGTCGTTTTTTCGACCGGTCAGCACGTGCATATGTACCTGCCAACATATAACCAGCCGAAAAATCATTTTCGAACCACCCCGAGTTAATTACGACGAGTTTTCTCGTGACGTCTGTATGTACGTATGTGCGATGTATGTGATGTCGCATAACTCAAAAACTATATGCCGTAGAAACTTCTAGCTTGGTATGTAGGCTCTGAGGATGGTCTAGTTGTGCACCTCCCCTTGTGGTTGCATTCGAATGTTCCCAAGGGGGTGTTTTACCCCTTTTTGGGGGTAAAATTAATGTTAATTTCAAAGCAGACTCAAGTGATATGAATTGGCACGACCACTTGGCCATATATCGCCAAGCTTCTGGTCGCCAAGTGTTCGATGCCAACATGGGGACATATTGCCAAGTTGGCGACAAATTTGGCGAAAAAAATTTTTTTTTTTTTGAATTTGGGTTGAATTTGGTGCTATTGGCGATATTTTGCGAAAAATCCACTGAATGATGTTAAAATCGGCAATATTTAGAAAATTAACCATTGTAAAATATTTTTTGCATTGTTTTGTGGCAGTTTAGGGGAGTAAATATTTGAATTGTTACCTTGATCACTCCAAGCACTTTTTTTAACACTTAAGGCAACTACTAAGAAATTTACACGTAAAAGCAAGTAGTGTGGGGTCCATACCAGATTTTTTTTTTTTTTTTTTTGTGCAAGTTCCAAGGCAGGAACATGCAATATACCGCCAACTCATTCATTTCGATCCATGGACTGCAGATCCATTAAGCCCGAAACTGCAGTCCATGGAACGAAATGAATAAGTTGGCGGTGTATTGCATGTTCCTGCCTTAGCCCTTGCTGAGGGGCGGTTACTCACTGCTTTATACCCGAGCTCTGCCTTAAAATTTACGAGGTGTGCCATTCCCATGTGCTGTCGCTCGCTGTTATTCTAATTTCCCATTAGCTACCAGTTTTTTCAGCTCTCTTAGCTCAATAAGAGGATTTTTGCCTCCAACTCGTTCACTTTTGTATTCTATGCTGATGAGGACATAATAAGCCCGAAACTGCAGTCCATAGAACGAAATGAATGAGTTGGCGGTGTATTGCAACACTAAATATGGTTCACAAGATATATGCAGCTGGCTGAGCTTTCATGAACGGCTTTGTCAAATACGGTAAAAATCTAAACATAACGTAAAAACTGATTATTGAGCACGTGCACCCTGAAAAGGCGTCTATTCTTTTTTTTAAAGTAATTGTATACAGGTTTGGAAAATGAAGATGAATTCAACGAAATTTTTTTAAAGAATTGAAACATATATAACATACTGATAATACAAATTAATTATATCAATAATGTTTAGGTTGCTCCGGTGTGAAATAGCTGTCACGTGTGCATGTGACCTGAGTGAAATAAAGGTGGAATATCATCTGTCCATTGATATTCCACCCTTTCTTCATCATTTCTTTCATGCAACGCTCTTGTTCTTTCTGACTCAGACATACACTGTTAAAAAAAACCTGAATTTTCAGGAAGTTTTCTCCTGATTTTAACAGAAAATTTCTGTTTTCGCTTCAAAACGTATCTTTTCCTTAAAGAAACAGAAACATTCCGTGAATCACCGATCATTTTTTCCCGGCGCCAGACGTGGAAACTTGGACGCTTGCCAAAACATATAGCGTTCGAATGTAGTGCGAAACCGATGGTGTTGTGATATATGATGTGAAGCCATTTTGCTTTAATTTGAGATTGCAAGGATTGGAAAACTTAGGCTGGATTTATAGAGTTCCCCCAATTATTTTGTGCCGTTAGAAGACTTGTGAAAAAATTATCTTTTCACGCTCCTGGAAGTCATGTTATGATTCTATATGCCGTGTTGGATACACTTCGATGCATCCGCCCGTTTCCCTTGAACGACATTTTAAAGAAGATTTAGTTTATCAGTCCATAATTCATCGCAATGCATTCACGCAAAATGGGCAACAAAAGGGTGTGTGAGTATATTTTAAAATCCATGCCCCCTTTTGTTGTCTTTTTTGGCAATTGTCCATGAGAGGGAAGATTTTCGCCCATTAGAGGTAAGAATGGCTCTTGCCCCATCAATTTTTATCATGTTTGTAATTTTGTTATTATTATTTTTAATTTAATTTGGGTCTAGACTTAATAGTTTGTTATTTCATGATGTGAACTGATAGACATTTAAGAGTTACATACATAAACCAACTACGAGTGCTGAGGGTTAGTAAAATGATTTTTGTAATTTTCCACAACGATTAAAAAACTTAGTCTCAAAACTAAGCTTTTTTAATACGCTTTTATTAGTTTCACATGTCGGTTTGTTTGTATGCATATATGTAACTCTAAATGAAAGATCAATTCACGTTCTTTGCAAATATTAAAAGTAATATGTTTAATACTGTTGTTAACACTAAAAGCTGAAGTATATATTACATGTTGATGTATTATAAGTGTTTTAGTTGTTTGTGTATATAACTCTGAATGAAAGATAAAATTCACGTTCTTCGCAAATATAAGAGTAATATATTTAATACTATTATTAATACTAAATGCTAAGCTATATTACATATTGATGTATTATAAGTGCATCTAAAAGCGTATTTTTTAGTTTTTTTTAAACCAGTTTAAAAATTATTCCTTGGAAGCGATTTCATTAAAAACAGAAAATATCGTCAATTTTCAGAGTCCATTTTATTAAGTGTTGATTACACTATGAACACCATAACGTAAATGTATGAAAATAGAGGAAATCAGTAAAAATACAGGATTTTTTTTAAAGGAACCACAAATGTTTCAAATTCAGAAAGGAAAAAAAAAAAAACTTTCGGAAGAACTTAATTTGTATTCAAACTTAAGAGAAAATATTTAAAAAAAAAGCACCTTGTTAATACTTCTTAATATTTTGAAGTTGTGAGCTCAGAAATACTATGCATTGATCATTCCACCTTCAAAATATTTGAGTATTTTATGCGAGATTGATGTAAT
>JAXGGA010013432.1:0-35260 GCA_038373865.1 Uloborus plumipes | reverse complement strand
CTACTCTCAAACTTTCTCTCTGATGACTTAACGATAGTGCATTCGGTGGTTCAAAGAAATGCATACTATAGCCATCCTGAGAATATACTATTAGCAATGGCGACAGACGAAAACAAAGAAATCAGAATATTGGCATGGAAAAGGATTAAACAATGCCACCTTTCAAAGAAGAAAGAGATCAGGAGACTGAGACAGTTTAAGGTTCTAAAACTGAACTTTATGGCTACTGAGTACTACGACTGCATCAACTGGCTCTCAACAGATCTTAGTAAGCCTCCAATTACAAAGAATCTTTCATTCGAAGAGATTGAGAGAAACATAGAATCAGGCTTGGTTTTAGATGAAGCTTCAGTCCGCTTTCCAAGTCACACGCAAGCTGTGGGAAGAACAATTAAAGTAGTGACAGAAGCGGCAATGCACGTATGTGGCCATGAGGACAGAGATACCTTCGTCAGAGCAAAGATACAATCCAGGATAAAAATGTCAACGTTTAATTCGAAGAAGGACTTTATTGCATGAAGAATGCAAAACAACGTGAATATAATATTTTTAGGTGGAGGGCTGGTAGAACTCGTGCAGCCACCTCCTCGCGTTGAGTTCTGGATTATTTTGCAAGATATTTGGATGCGCAATAAGCTGAGAACTGTGAAGCACTTTCAGTTAACACATTTTTTTTATTCAATAGTAATAAATAACTAATTTGTAACTCTAACGAATTTTAAAAATAAAAATGCAGATTATTTGATAAACTACTTCTTATTTCAGACTCCTAAATTGTCTCTCAACACTTGGAAGGAATTTTTATAAAGCTTAAAAATTAATAAATAAATTGGATCAGTACAAAAAAAAAAAAAAATCCGAATTTTCCCCGTATTTGTGACAAATTAAATAAATATCATTTACAATTCAATTTTAATGTTGATTTAATGATAATAGTGAGCCTTTTTTGCTCTCCCCATTACCGAAAATAATTTTTTAAAAAAATTTCACAAATTTTGCTGTAATATCCAATTTTAGCAATTTTTCTGAAACCCCCAAGCGTTTATGGCTGATCAAGAAATGGAGCAAAATAATTCAAATTTTTTATGTGAACTTAGTGCCCCTAATAGTACCTTTTAAGTTACACCTATCACTGAAAATATTTAAAAAAAATTTTGACAAATTTTACGAAAAACATCAAAAATTAGCATTTTTTCGAAACTTCAAGGCGATTGCGGCAGATCAAGAAATTGTGCAAAAAAATTCAAATTTTTTGTGAGTGCTTTGTGCCCCCAATGGCACCTTTTCCGCATACCTCGTCATCGAAAGAAAAAAAAAAGTCATTTTCGGCCCACCCTACAGGCAGGGGACTGTGCCAGGTGACTGTGTTTTTGCTCTTTGTTGCGTAATATCTGCAAAACTATTGGAGCATATCTAGTTACGAGACTGCCTATAAATTTAGGCACAAATCGTGGACATAATAACTAATATGTTTCATAATTAAACTAATTGAAATTAATAAAATCACTTCCCAGAGGACTGTTTTCGTAACGATCCTGATGTCAACTTTCATCACAAATGTGGCTCTCAAACTAAGCAAAGTATCGTTTCAGCACCGTTCTCGGCAATTTCAGCAAATTCACACTAATTGCTTTAAACTTCATGTCAAAAAGAATTTGCAAAAGTAATAGATTTTTCGTATTACAGCTTTGAAAATGTTGCAGGGGACTGTTTGGAAAAACTCTGGACAGAATTTACATGACAATTTTAAGTTTTAGAAATACGTAATTATACCTTATTTCATAAGAAATATATAGCTTCATTATTCTATTTTTAGATATTAGTTGCCAAATTTATGTAGTGTTAATAGATTTTTTGAAATACTATCTTTAGCAGTTAAACTATGGGTTTGGGACAGTCAGGGGACTGTGTTTTTGGCGCTTAGATAATTTCTAGAAAAAAAAATTAAATTGTTATCACTCCAAATACAATTGGGCCACAAAGTATTAATGCTTTACTTGTATTAAGAGCGATAATTACTTTATTACACTTTATTATTTTTAAAATACTCAGTCCGGACAGCAAATTACCAGTTTACAGAGAATCGCCCGTATATATATAGATCAAACTAATATGTTTGCTTGTGTATTAAGTTTAAATGCTTGCTTTCTGTAGTTGACAACGCACGACTACAGCATTTGAATTGAATTATGCTGTTAATGTGGAACTTGCAGAGGGTTCAAGTCGTAGAACTAAATAAACAGGTATAGCTAAGGTATCAAACGTGTTGTTTTATTTAATAAGACGATGATATTAAATAGCACCTACCTTGTTTCTTACCTTTCAGTGCTTTTCTTTTCTTTTTATAGTCGAGTTATAGTTTTTTAAACTTGTTATTATTTTATTCTTTATAAATGCGCTTTCGTTTTGAATTAAAATGCTGTTACACATTCTTCAAATTTCAATTATTTCTTACGTTTTAGCACGATAGCACCGCGAATCCCCAGGGATCCACGGACCACACTTTGGGAAACTACATATTTTCTTAAAAAGGACACTACATACTGTTCGTCTGTGAAAACAGCGCCTTGCACTCGCAAACCATTCCTCTTGAAAAAGGGGTGATAGGTTGTGAGTGGGAAGTTTTCAAAGTTTTCAATTTAAAACTTGCATTTTTGCTATCTGTTTGACATATTCAACTAAACTATGTATTTGAAATTAGCATCGCTCCACGTTGTTTGATACGGCTCAAAATGCTTCTTATTATTCTTCCCCTCATTGTTATCTAGCCTATCACCCCTATTTCGGTAAGATCAGAGAAGACCTGACGCATGCGTAACTTTGCGGAAGGTTTCATCTAAGAAAATCAGACAGTAGTTATTTAGTTTATTATCATTTTTGTTTAGCTTTTTAACCGACTTCAAAAAAGGAGGAGGTTCTCAATTCAAAGCGTATACTTTTTTTTTGTTTGTTTGTTCGCACATAACATCTGATCTACTGAACCGATTTGGACAATTTTTTTTTAATCGATAGGAAATGGTGTAACTTTGGTACCATGTACTCATATGACGATATTTGTTCACTAGAAAAAAAGTTATGATCGAAAAACTAAAATTTCATGTTATTTAAAACAATATGTGCTATCGTAAATCCTTACTTCAATGAGCGACCCGATGGTCAAGTGGTTAAACGCGTCGGGTTGAAGTTCCTGATGGAATGAGATCGAGTCCAGGTCTGCAAGGATTTTTTTGAACAGCTGCATGGTTTTTTTAACTATATTTTGATTATTTTAAGTGCATTTACACTAAAAAGAATGAAATAAAATATTTTTGGAAAAAAAATAGAACCGACTTCAGTTGGAAATTGCTCTAAAAAGTAAAAAATAATTTTTTTCTTTGAACACCATCGAAACTACTTTTAAACATAAGTTTTGAAGTCGGCGCAAAAACAATGTATAGAATCATACGCAACTACAATTCAACTATAAATATAAATTTTAATGGATTCATTTCATTGATTACCACACATTCGTGTAATGGTACAAATATTCTGCTTTTAATTTTCAATGGTTTCTCTGAAAAAATGTTGGCAAAATATGGTTAAATATCATTTTACCTATCGTTTTTGCGCCGACTTCAAAACTTATGTTTAAAAGTAGTTTCGATGGTGTTCAAAGAAAAAAATTATTTTTTACTTTTTAGAGCAATTTCCAACTGAAGTCGGTTCTATTTTTTTTTTTCCAAAAATATTTTATTTCTTATGCAGTGAGTTTTCGTTTAACCTGCAAATACTTATTTTCGCAACCCTTCGTTCTAGATGCATTCTTCCAATCACAAAAATGCTCAAAACGAGCTGCAGAGTTAGGATAATGAACAGATAAAGTGAATGTTATCTTTTATTCAGAGTTACATGCATACATACAAACAAACCCACATGTGAAACTAATAAAAGCGTATTGAAAATGATAACATATTTGTGCTCTTCATTGTTTTTGGAAAATAAATGCAAATGTTATGCCATGATTTGAAAAAGCAAATTGAAAAGATCGTAAAATTTGAAAACGCGCGCCGTTTACACACATATAATTTTAAACCCTTGCTAAGCGATTTCCCCTAAAAGATGTTATTTAAGGAGTTATATGCCACAATAGGCTGCTTTTCATATCTCTTTGAATAATGGTTGTACGAATTTCAAACTTTTCGTGTTCATTAAACTTAATTCATTAAAATTTCGGTCACGAGAGCAAATAATTTAAGCACCCAGAAATAAGTTTTACAACACTCTTTCGATTGTCACTTATTTGTTTTTTAAAATTTATTTTTTTATTTCTTTTTTTCATTTATTTTATTTATTTATTATTTATTAACTACACTATCGTATGGTTTCCTGGTATGTATTGCAATGAAAAAAATGTGGAAAAAAAACCTCATTTGCGAAAACACTAGAATTGAAAATGCCTACTTTTGCAGCTGCATTGAATTCCGCCCTCGCCTATAAATTTTATAATAACAGAATTAACGTAAAAGTAAAATAATCGAAAACATTTGAAAATCGCTAGCAGAAAAAAAAACATTTTTAAGCATTAAATTCGAAGTAGCAAGCGAAAAATCTAAAACTTGAAAACAATGAGTGACAACCTCAGAATTTGAAAGATTCTCAGACCTCCAGGGCCTGAACTATTCCTTTGCTCTTCGGAAAAGAGTAAAATTAAAAGAAATTCTTTCCACAGAAGTTCTCAGATTCTTCTGGGTACTGAAGCCCGGAGGGAATTCAGGTAGGTTTCCATGCGGTTTTTACATTTGATTATTCTTGTTTAGATCAAAACTAAAACTAGTCATGCATTTGTTTACTTTTTATTGAGTTATAGCGTGTTTCCAATGAAAAGGTTCAATAATAAGAAAAGATTTCGACTGCATTATTAATATCTTTATATCAAGTTATGTTTGATCTATTGATGGTTCAAATATTTTATGAAAATTTTTATTACGTTTTACTTGAAAACACTGCTTTAGTGTAGCAATTCTCAACCAATGGTTCGGCGGACTGGCACCGGTCCGCTGAAACATTTGACAGGGCCTTCAGAGAAAAAAAAGTCTCTACAAAGTCTTAGGATCTTTGTTGTTCAAACACAAGATTTTTTTTTTTAATTTTAATACTATTAACTACACCTTTTTCTTTTTTTCTTTCTTCTGTTATTTATTTATTTATAAAAAAAACTGTTTTTGAACTGCGAAGTCTTAGAGTCTGCCAAACTTTTAAGTAAAGGCTCCGAATTTAGCAACTTTCAATGAGAAATTCAAGGCATTTTTCACAAGCTTTGCATGTGCATGTCCTGAAATATGCAGACGATGAAGTGGCGTAGTACTTCCATTTGTGGCCGAGTCCTTGAATTTGGCGCTTTTTTACCTTCTAAAAACTCTGAGACCTTAAATCTCAATAATAGGAACACGAAGGCAATTTTCACTAGGTCAACAATCGTTTAACTTTCAATCCTGATTAATTTGTGTATATATGAAACTATGAGGAGAAATTAATCCAAATTGTCCCACACGTGCCATGTAATTATCTAAAGGCCTAGACTAACGGTCGCCACTCGCCAGTGGCGACTAAAAATTATTATTTGGTGACTGCAAGATGTTATGTGGGTCGAGAAGTTAGCGACCTACTTTTTTCTGAGCAAAAATACAAATTTGCTGATACATCGTGCTGATTATGAAAACAAAATGTCCATTTGCATCGTCAAAGGCGGTCAATGTTAACTTGAAGAGAAATTCCACCCATCTGCTTACAAAACATCTAAGTACATAATTTCAACCTAGAAAATGTAATGAAGGCTGGAAAATTGTCAAATATGACCAAGCTTATGAATAATCACCAAATTAAATTAAATGTTTCTTTAAACTTCAAGTATGCTGGTGCGTTTAGTTTTTGTTTTATTTGCATAATGTCTTATTATTTGGAACTATATGCAGAATGAAGTGAAGTGGGATTATAATTTTTGGAGCTTGTTTCAAAGTGGCCACCTACAACACCAAAGTGGCCACTAACTTTTTTGCATTTACTGGCCACTATCAAATTTTTTTAGTCTTACGCTTTAATTACCCATAAGTGATGTCCATCAACTGTAGGTTGTTATTTTGTTTTTTTTTCTTTCGGGAGCTTCTTACCTTACCCCTGAATAAATATAGCTCATTGGATCCTTTTTTTAGAAATATAGCCATAAAGCATTTTCCTATAATAATGCGTGATGTCTGAACAGAACCACTGAAAATGTGATAAGCGGCGTTCGAAAAGTTACACAAAAGCAAAATAGAGTTCAAAACATAAAATAATATTTTGTATGGAAATTTTTACTGTCGTGTAAAAACTGTGTCAAAGAAGACTGAAGTTTCTGTACCGTAGAATATTTTTAAGCTTACTTAACCCTAAATGATTAACCCATTAATGCCTGACATTTTCTTCCAAAGATATTTTGTATATTGGTTACAAAGTGTTTAATGGACAGGAAAATAATGAAAAAAATATTATGTAAAAAATGTTTTTTTAAATAATATTTATGGGGGTCTTACTCTGGGGTCTTAAAAGTTACGATAGACCCCAGAGGGTACATACTTTTTTCACTAAAATGTTTTTCTGCCTACGATATAATATTTAAAAAGACATTTTATACGAAGAAATAAAATCAGCAATTAACATAAACTGGGAAGCTGGAAATAACTTTGAAAACTTAGCTTTTTTTCTTGAGATTGTGAACGATGTAATTTTTGATAAAAGTCATATTAAAACTGCTACAGAACACACTTTACAAGGGTTATATGCTGCAATCTGTTAATAACGAATTGAAACAATACCAAGGTACTCATTGAACGCTATTATTTGGTTGAAAGTTCATTTAGGGAAACTTAGACCCTTTTTTAGACTATCCCTAAAAAGGACGCTAGGCATTAATGGGTTAGAGTTCAAACAGCCTTTTCGTCCGGCCCTTTTTTAACGATTTTTAGGAACAATTTACAGTCAATCCCGCTTATTTAAATATCGGTAAAAAGAATATCCCGCTTAATACAATACATTTTTAATGTACCAAACCATTGTAATTTGTCATTTTGATATACTTAAACTAAAAAACAAATTTTAACGAATGTTCTGTTCCTCAATGTACTTTGGGTGTTTCTTATGGATTTCAAGGTGCTGAAAAAGAATATGATTGCAAAAATTTTCTATCACCCTCCAATTTTAAGAAATACCATTTATACGTTTTGCCTTATATAGGCTATCCAGTAGGAGTATATTAATTTTTTCTTGTAGACACATTTGATCTATATACACATATTTTTTTTACTTATTACAGCTATAGAACATGTAAAAAGAGTAGAAACATAATTCACATTGCTATTTGTTTAAATTGTCCATATAATGCAAAGGAATGGCAATTGTTCAACAATGGCTCAAAAACTAGCTTGAAGGCAGGAGTACGCCATAAAAGAAATGCATTGCCATCGGTTCCAGTAGCTCATTCTTGGATAAAAAAAATTATCTTCTGTAGATATAAAGATATTGCTTCATAAAATTGACAACTCACTATAATTGGAGAATATGTGCAGATTTAAAGTTATTGCCATTCTTATTAGTCTGCAACTCAGTTATACAAACTATTTCTGCTTTCTATTCGAGGAGGCAACAAGGTAAAACATTAACAATTTTTTTAAACAAATGGCCGGAGAGCAAACAATACAGGGTGAGTTTGATCGAATCTGCCATACGAAAAGGGGTGATAGAAGAACTCAAGTGGAGTATAGAACCACCCATTAGCGGTGTCAATTCTTAACCGTAACCGAGTAATATTATATTTAAGAAAAATTCGCAAAAAAACAAAATTTTGAGAAAAAAAACAATTTCTGAACTTCCTGTCGGACCTACATACAAAACAAGTACATATTTGGAAAGAGCAGACAAAATCCTTTAAAATGACCCTTTTTTCATCAAGATAGTCGCACTTCACAGTGAGTTACAGGCTTTCAAACACTGAAAACACTCAAAAATGAAATTTCATGAAACTTTTCAGTCAAAAATTTCAGAAACAACCGTATGAGCTACAACCGGTCAAATGCACCAAAAACTTTCCCATTTCACTAACTTTCAGATGATACAACTAAAAATCATATTGGGCTTTAAGTTCAGCAGATATTCTGGCTTTTGTTTGAAACAGTATGAAAATCGTCCTTTGTCAGAATATGGAAACCAGCAAAGAGTCGGACTTTTATGTTCTAAATTTTCTATTTCATGTAACTGCACTGGTTTATTTATTCAAGAAAAGGAAAATTTTATAACTAAATATTAAATTGTAACACTTTATTAAATTAATAATCACAAGAGAAGATAACAATACGTAGAAACAAAGGAAGCATTACTTTAACGCGCTTTTCACAAAGAAATAACAAAATTAAATGAGTTACACTAAGATACATTTACATGTAAACAATCCTCAAAATTTCCCAGCTTTACTGAAATTATCATCCCCCACACCGGATAGATGCCCTTGGCCTTTTAAGAGCAAAAACTACTGCCGCTCTCAATGAAATTTCATTTCTCACTTTTGCTACTGCTCCATCAAGCCAAATGCGCAAGTCCTGCAAACTGGTTGCATCTGAGCAGTTAACTGCTTATTTCAAGAATCCCCAAACAAAGAAGTTCACTGGCGTCAGGTCTGGTGATCTAGGTGGCCAAGGAATAGGACCCAAATGACAGGATGAATGGACTCTATGAAATGAAATTTCATAGAGAGCGACGGTAGTTCTCGCTCTTAAAAGGCCAAGGGCACCTATCCGGTGTGGGGGATGATAATTCCAGTAGCTCTGGGAAATTTTGAGGATTGCTTACATGTAAATGTACTCATAGATGTTAGTCTAACTCATTTAATTTTGATTTTATTTTTTTTTGTGAAAAGCGCATTAAAGTAATGCTGCCTTTGTTTCTACGTGTTGTTATCTTCTCTTGTGATTATTAATTTAATAAAGTGTTACAATTTAATATTTAGTCATAAAATTTTCCTTTTCTTGAATAAATCAACCAGTACACTTACATGAAATAGAAAATTTAGAACATAAAAGTCTGACTCTTTGCTGCTTTCCATATTCTGACAAAGGACGATTTTCATACTGTTTCAAACAAAAGCCAGAATATCTGCTGAACTTGAAGCCCAATATGATTTTCTGTTGTATCATCTGAAAGCTAGTGAAATGGGAAAGTTTTTGGTGCATTTGACCGGTTGTAGCTCATACGGTTGTTTCTGAAATTTTTGACTGAAAAGTTTGATGAAATTTCATTTTTGAGTGTTTCCAGTGTTTGAAAGCTTGTAACTCACTGTGAATGCGACTATCTTGACGAAAAAAGTCATTTTAAAGGATTTTGTCTGCTCTTTCCAAATATGTACTTGTTTTGTATGTAGGTCCGACAGGAAGTTCAGAAATTGTTTTTTTTTCTCAAAATTTTGTTTTTTTGCGAATTTTTCTTAAATATAATATTACTCGGTTACGGTTAAGAATTGACACCGCTAATGGGTGGTTCTATACTCCACTTGAGCTCTTCTATCACCCCTTTTCGTATGGCAGATTCGATCAAACTCACCCTGTATATTGCTGATAAAAGAAAAATCCAAAATGTTCCTCTAATTGATTTACAAAAAAACGTTCTCCCACCTTTGCATGTAAACAATTGATGAAGAATTTCGTTAAAGCAATGGATAAAGAAGGGTGCGGATTTCAGTATTTAAGGAAACAGTTCTCATCACTCATTTGTGCAAAAATGAAGGAGGATGTCTTCATATGCCTTACAAATAAGACAGCTTATGAAGGACCAAAGCTTTGAAGCTAGTTTAAGTGATTTAGAAAAAAAATTAGCAAGGATTCATTTTTAAAATGTTGTGACACAATTCTTAGGGAATAATAGAAGTTCTAACTATGAAAAATTAATTGAAGACTTGTTTGAAAGTTACATTCAGGTGTTCAACGTCACTGGAAATTCATATTTTAACACCTCACTTAGATGTTTTCCCTAAAAGTATGAGAAAATGTCATCAGAAGCGATAAGCGGCGAGCATGGGGAGCACTTTCGTCAGGATATTTCTGCAATGGAAGCGCCATATCAAGGACATAGGACTCGTAATAAGCTTGGCCAATGCTGTTGAAATCTTATTAGAGAAGTTTGTGATAGGGCTTCTAAGAGATCATTCGCAGTGAAAGCATTTACAGCTACAAAATGTATGAAATTTAGGACGTTTTTTTCGAGTATCTTTTTTTTTTCGTCAAAAATTTCTTGAATTCTTCTAAATTTTTCAACAATGTATATTTTTTTTGTTTTATATTAATTTTAAGCCTAATAATGGTTTATATAAATCGGTAAATGACAAAAATACTGCATATGTGTTGCATAAATGTCATTAAAGTGATGTTTTCAAAATTTTGGATTTTTCAAAAATCTGTGCGTGATGGAACATTTTAATTGCCATATTCTTTTTCAGCACTCTCAAAAATATAAAAATCACCACTTACTCAATGAGTAACAGAAACCTTGTTTACCAGTGTCAATGGAATAAAAAAATTTGCCATTACATTAAGCGGGCTCGATTGTTTTTTTTTTTTTTTGGTATATAATAAAAATTCAAATAATGAAACAAGTCTAAGAGAAGTATAAACGCAACCGCCTCTGTCCTGTAATATTATGCTCGAATTGCGTTGAAATTTGATTGATTAAATTTCATTTAAAATTGATTTTAGAAAAATTTCAGAATAAAAGTACTTATATCTAATATAAATTCTTAAATACTAGGGATGCACCGATAAGCAAATTGGCCGATTACCGATTAATCGGCTGTTGATAATTGGCCGATTAATCGGCTGAGCCGATTAATGATAAAGACAATTGTTTTTCTACTACCAATTTTACCATCATTGTTTTTTATCTCTTATACAATTCCAAGTTTAGAAATAGTAAGTAATTTATTTCTGGGAGAAGATTTTTTTTTTCCATTTTCCTAGTTTTCACAGAATAATTTCAATATTTTATCAAATTTCTTAGAACCAATTTTCATATTAGTGTCAAGATTATTATTAATACATTGTTAGTTATGTTAATTGGAAATAAAAATTTATTAAAAAAGGAGGGGAGGGGCAGTGTGTGGTGAACACCATAATTTAGGAGTACTTTTAATTCATATATTTTAGTAATTAGTAGCAATTTAATTCAATACTTTTATTCTTTGAAAATTAGAGGTTATCTGAAAGCACTGTGCTAAGGAGAAAACTATCGTCACATGAAAAATGTTGCATCATTGTCTATGTATATTTATTCAAAGTAGGAGAATTAATTAAAAAAAATCTTTATATCAACTGTGAGGAAAAAAATTACTGTTAATAAAATTATTCGTCATAGTTTTCTAGTGAAAGTATACTTTAAAGAACAATATGTGAAAAAAATATTTCAGTCGATTAATCGGCCTGATTTTGCCGATTATTAATAATCGGCAAAGTTGCCGATTATGGTCGAATAATCGGTACTGCCGATTAATCGGTGCGTCCCTATTAAATACGCTGTCACCCTCCGCCCCTTTCCCACAATGACGCCCCTGATAAGAATTGCGGTGGAATAAAACATTACACACTTCTAAAGGTCTGCTCAACTTGGTTAATACATGCTCTTTGTTATCATACTTTTTGTTATCTTCAATTTGAGAAATTGACAATTCCTGGTATTTACATTGAAAAGGATTTAATTTCTTTGCTATTTAATTACATCTGTTGCATGTGAAAAGTAAAGATGTAGTGTTAAAAAATTTAATACTGCGCTTGAGAAGTCTTTTGTTTAATTTCGTAAAGATAACATTATTTTTCTGGAAACAAATCATAAAGTGAAACATACGTAAAGTGCATTGCTTTTTTCTTTTTCTTTTTGTGTCTTAACCATCCTTACCACTAGAGTTTCCTTCCTTATATTCCTCCTTATTTCCTAAAGGCATCACGTAACCGACTCTAATAAGTTACCTTAATTCAATGAATTGCATTTATGACCTGCAAAAAATTCAAGGAAAAAACCTACTACCTTAAATAACATTACTTTTAGGAAGAATAAAAAATGATTTGGGGAAAATATGCTTTTTTTCTGCCCTAGTAGATGAAATTGAATTTGTTGGAAAACTTTTTTTAAAAATTGTAATTTGTGTAATAAACTTTATATAGTAAGCTAAAAAAAATATGTTTAACGTAACATTCCACGCAGAAAGAAAATTATTTAATGCATTAAACCATCTACTTCACTCTTAAATATCCAGAGAATAATAAATGAATAAACATGAAAAATATCAGTTTAGATTCTCTGACATTTTTCCAACAAAAGAAATTCTTTTTCGAAATCTCAGAACAGAATTATTCACTGAAAAATTAGATTACACAGAATGAAATGTACGTTGAATGATAGCCCACAAAACTTGAAATACCTTAATACCCAAGGGCATATAAACTACGCTCTAAAGTCTTCCTTATTTAGAAAACTCAAATCTTTTCGCTGAAAACATCGTTCTTGATCGTCTTCTTGATAACCCAAACCTCAAGGGGGTTGTGTTTTCAATTTTCATTGAAATTTCATTTCCAATTATTCTCCCGGGACAAAACATTTGCTCTTTATTTCAGTATTTTCCCGGCGCTATAAAAATCTATTGATATCTTTTAGTGAATAGATAAGAAACGGCTGGATTTGATTTTATTCTGTTGTCACTTTTTCTTTAAAACCATTACTTAGGACTGTACTTGTTATTCAGCATATATCCGAGAAAGAAGTATATCGGCTGTTCTAGCGGTGAAATAACTTTATGCACATAACCCAAAACAGGTAATTTTCTTTATCCCTTTTCGCTTGACGTATTTAAAATTTTTTTTCAATGCCGTAGTGGTTGCCCCTAAGTTACACAGAAACTTGTTTGGCGATAGCATGCACTCACTATTTTGTTTTTTTTTTTACTCTTTGAGGTCCATTTATTAATAAAGCACATAGCCCAAAACAGGTGATTTTCTTATCCCTTTTCGCTTGACGTATTTTAAATTTTATTCATTGCTGTAGTGTTTGGTGAAAATTAGCCGGAAACTTGTTGGGCAACAGCATTCACTGTCTTGTCTTTTAAACTCTTTGAGGTTCATTAATTAATAACTTTATGCACACAACCCGAAACAGGTAGTTTTCCTAATCCCTTTTCGCTTGACGTATTTTGTATTTTATTCATTGCTGTAGTACAGTCGAGCCCGCTTAATGGAATAGCCAATTTGTCACGGAAAAATATTCTAATAAGCGGGATATTCCATTATCCGGGATTCCATCCACACGACGTTCCAACTTGCATTTAAACCAAGAAAGCGTTAAAATTTGCCTTAACCACAAGTATATTCATCAACAAGTATATAACGATTAACTTTAGACATATTAATTAATGGTAATTTAAATATGTTAATTAATAATACTTTAAACATATTAAAATTTAGAAATTCAATTAAAAATGACCTTATTAAATGACCGGGAACGTTACAAGCCCGTTTCTCAGCAAACCAGCGAAGGAGAGCAGCATCTTCAACTTCTGATTCTTTACCTGTGTATTTTCTCTTTTGATTAAGGTTTTTGTTTGATTTCCAGTCGTTAAGAATTTTTTCTTTATTTTTCAACAATTTCGAAACTTGAGATTGCGATATCTCGAACTTTTTTTCAAGTTGTAACTGCGTACATTTACATTAGCATTTGAATATTCAATAAAATTCACTTTTTCTTTCAAAGTACGATCTTTTCGCTTAGAAGACATTATGAAGAGACAAGCACATGCACAGACGAAGCAAAATTGGAAAATGATTTCAGAACATCAAAGTAGACTTATCGTTGCGCTTCTCGGAAGAGATTCGTCACAGACTCGTCTTCTTCCCCGGTCCTTTACACCTGTTGGTTTGCCCATTACTCCTTTATTCTCTTATCTCTCCTTTGGGTCCCTAGAGGTAAAGCTTATTCGAAACTTATTGTTCATTCTCTGAAGCAGAAGGAACGATACACAGTGGGGGCGACAAACAGTATACAACACTATACATAGGGAAACATTCCTTTCAAATTCCAGGAATCGCTTTTCTTGCCCCTGCACCCTTTCAACGAAGTGACAAAACATTATTTGGAAGCCGTCCATAAGCTTCACAATCGTTATTGCTCTTTACTGGAGGAAAAATCCGGAAAAAAGGGTTGGAAATGGAAGGAGATCGACATCAGCGTGGCTAAAAACTATTCTTTTAACCGGGATTGCTTCCTAACATGATATTCCTTTAACCGGGAAATTTAACACAGAAATGATTTACTACGGTTCGGGACATTGAAAATGTATTACATTAAGCGGGATATTCCATTAACCGATATTCCATTAAGCGGGTTCGACTGTATTTGGTGAAAATTAGCCAGAAACTGGCTGGGCAACAGCATGCACTATCTTGTCTTTTTAACTTCTTGAGTTTCATTGATTAATGATTTTATGCACACAACACAAAACAGGTAAGTTTCTTAATCCCTTTTCGCTTGACGTACTTTAAATTTTTTTCGTTGCTTAGTGGTTGCCCAAAGTTGTGCAGAAACTTGTTTGTCGATAGCATGTGTATCTTGTCTTTTTAACTTTTTGCGGTTCATTAATTAATAATTTTATGCACACAACCCAAAACAAGTAATTTTCCTTATACCTTTTCGCTCTTGACGTATTTTATATTTTATTCATTGCTGTAGTGTTTGGTGGTCCATTTTGTAAGAAAAAAAGTTTCTCCAGCAACGACATCTACAGAGATTACATCGTCGACTCGGAGCAGCAGTAAGACATCTAATCCCAGTAATAACAATAATATATCCTACTGCTGCTTTGAGGTAACGATAAAACGTAACTGATAACTATACTATACTGCAACGTTTCTTGACAAAAACTTCGTGACGTCAGCGTGACGTTTGCGTGACGTTAGCCTATGAAAAACGAGCTACATAACTACATACAGCCTACTGGGCGCATTAGAGGAGATCGCTGACTGCTTGTGAGCTCGTAGTGACGTTCAGTGTCAAGTTAAGTTGCTATCTAGTATAATATACTGCTGTGCTAAGCACAAAAGTCGTATCTGCACTTTTTAACAAAATTCAGTTATGGTCACCAGGTGGTTCTTTGTGACGTATTTTACCGAAATACAATCTTTTATGGTCATTTGAAAACGGAAAATATTTTATAAAATATTCTAAATAAGTATCTCCAGAATCAAATACATAGAGGCGCAAAACTTTAAACGGCAAATATCTCAGTTTGAGATCACCTGCAGATACCACTTTTATTTTGCTCTCAGCGAGGCAGAATAAGTGGAGATGAAAATGGTCGGAGAAACAACGGAAGATTTTACGAAAGAAAAGCAATTTTTTTAGGGTTAATTTCTACTCCGGAAAAAATGGAGATATTCATATTCTTTGCGCAAAATAATTTATTCAGAAATTCATAATATTTATATTCAATACTTTTTTTCTTCAAACTTTTTTTCTATTTAGTGTCTTATATGAACTTATCTAGCAGTATCAGAAAAAGGAAGAGCATTCAAATTCGAATTCCATGTAAAAAGCATGATGAAGAACGATAACTATTTCCCATGTGCTTTATATTCTTTTCTCACAAAATTTGTACTCCACCACACTAGCGATTAGGATTTTTTTTCTGTGAATTTGATGATGACTTTGTCTTTCCTTTAATATCCAATGTCTCCGATAAGGAGAAAAGAACGGTAACAGGAACATCTTGGAGAGCCTGGCATCCCCATGAAATGGGCATAAGGGAGAAGTTACGGAGTAGGGATTTGAGGAGCGTTGTGCTACAAGGCAAAACCTTATAGCAGATATATTGTAAATGTGTATAAGCGGTAAAAATTTAATAAAGCATCACGCAAGTGTTTTAACTAATCAACATTCGCAAAGCATTTTTATGGACGATTAATTAAATTAAAGTAATATGTTGCATATTACACGTCAGCTATTATGGAAGATGATTTGCTTTAACGTGATTAAAAAAACATCTAAATGATTAAAAAGAACTATCTAGCAGAAATTGCTTGTTGCCACAAATAGCAGTAAAAGAGCATCTTCAAAAAACAAATGATGATTCTTCGTTTCCAGAAGCTAAGTGGTCTCAACGTCTCTGAAGTCTAGTTTTAAATCACAAAAATTACTGATTTTTTTCTTACATCAAGTGGAAAAGAAACAAGATTTTTCTGCGAAATCTGGTAAATCCTTTTAACTAAATTAGAATTTAGGAAGGAAAACTTTTTTAATGCTTTGAAGGCCTTGCAGTGCATGAACGTTTTCATAATTTGTTTTTTTTCTTAGACAGGAAATATTTTTTTTGCAATTCAATTTTTTCCATCTTTCAACATCATTCATGCTTGCCTTACTTGGAGTTTCCCTGCAACATTTTCCCTTTTTTATGCTAAATAGTTTTGAAAAGATGTCGAAAAGTAATCTTTTTAATGCAAAATATTTGTTGCTTTGATTAGATTTCAAAGCGAAGAAAAAGTCGTCCGTCATTTATTATCTGTTTCGATTTCGAACTAGAACTTTTCCCATCATCGATATATCACTTCACATTCAATATAATCATAGATTTATTATGAAGTAGTTTCATCTTAAAGTGACATTAGATTTATCTAGAAAAATGGCACATTAGATTTATCTAGAAAAATGGCATACTTGCAGAATCATATATGTAATACCTCAGAAACAGAACGACGTAAGTCCAAAAATGGAGATTTTTCCCTCTATTACTTATTCTGCATCAACCCGTGGGAACGTTAATATCACATATTACCACCCACAGCTTGAGAAGCCCGGGTAGGCACTATTACATATAAATATTGTATTGCATTCTGCTACAAGGCAAAACCTTATAGCATCCCCTTAACGCTAAACAGCCACCGGTGTTCATATTCGAACGCAACCCTGTTTCTCGAAGCCTTGAAAATGCTAACCGCAACAGTACCGGAGGAGTTCTTCCTTTCTGGTTTGGAAAATTCCGGTATCCAATCAGGGAATGACAGTTTAGTTTTAGTTCACGTTTTTTGGAAGATTTATGGGGCGCGGGCCTTGTACGCTATGGTTTGCTGCTTGAACCCCTGTTAATTTTGGAATACGTTTGCTGGGGGCTGGGTGGTTGCTGCCCAGTCCCCCAGAATCCTTCTTTTTTTCACTTTTTGCTGGAGCCCTCAGAGAATTTTACTTTTATATAAGGAAGTATACTTTAGCTGAAGATTCCTTTTGACGATGGTTTTTATTGTATATATGTTCGATGATATGAACTTCTTCTGAGAAATCTTGTGGTGATGTGACTTCATCACGTGATGTCTGAAAATTTGATCAAGACTCATTCTTTCCGTAAAAAAGTGGAAAATTCTGCAACTAGTGATGAATTCAGCTGTAGTCCGAACCCAATACACGAACTTATAAATATGGCTTCAAAGTGATAAATTCTGCAGCTAGTGATGAGTTCGGCTGCTTAAATTCACTAACTCTTAGACACGTTGCAAAGCGAATAGGTCTGCAACTGGTGATGAATTCGGCAGAAGTGATTGATAATCAAGATATACCATCCGCGTAAGTGTTCATTCCCATGGGAACCCATGTTCTAATTATGGCCATTTCTAATATTTTAATTTAAGTAGCTACTTTCATTTTTATATAGTATGCTTTAAATTGTTAAAATAAAAATAGGTAATTTAGATCAATGTGTAATTATTTGTCTATTGCATGATATATAATAATTTTAGAGGTTTAAACACATTATGAATGCACATATTATGATAAAATTCAACTTGGTTTAAATAGTGAGATTCTGGTGAAACTTCAATTAATTCTTTTCAGCAATGTACTAACCACTAGCATTAAAACCACTGCACCATACCATTAATTGGTGCCGTTTTGGCTAAAACCTTCAAACATCAATATAGCATTAATTGGTGCCGCTCCAAAAAAAATAATTAATGGGTTGAGAATTCCGGGTTATACTTTTATGAATGTAAAATGTAATCACCCTGAGATCACTAAACATTCACGAAATTTATTTTTTTAAAATTGTTGCAATTTTTCATTTTAATTTTTCAATAACAATTAATTATGTCTTTACATTATATTGCATTTTAAATTTTTCTGTGACTGTTTGATAGTACATGATTTTTCCATGAATGCATTTTTATCAATTATTTTCTTGAATTGTGTTGCGATATGAAATTTTATTGTGTGATGCTATTCTTTAGGGGTTGTATGTTTATTGTTTTTTTATGTTTTCCAATCAACAAACCAAATTTTTCAATGGGGTTTTCATTCAAATTTTTAAAATTTTGCTGAAATGTCCAAAGTAAAATCTAAAATGTCTGCTCAAAGTTTGGCTTCATCTTTACCTACTTTTAATGGCAGAGAGGGGGAAGATATTAATTTTCATATAAAACAGTTTAACAGCATTGCTGATCTAGAAAAATGGAGTGAGGAAAAAAGATTAATTGTGTTCAAATTAAATTTAGGTGATAAAGCTTTAGATTTTTTAATCAATGATGCCGCAGCTTCTCAATGTGAGAAAATTCAGGATTTGCAGGAGTTGTTGGTTGGAAAGTTTCAAAAAACAAAATCTTTTGCTGACATTCAGTCTGCATTTTCAAAAATCACACACAAACCAAATCAGTCGGTTAAAGAATTGGCAGGTGAAATTTCCAAGCAGGCAGAGCTTTTTGTAGGAATTACCAACTCTAGCAATCAGGATCTAATAACCTTAGCTGAGAATATTAAATTGAATAAATTCTTGGAAGTGGTAAGACAGGATATTAGGGTCGAGGTAAAAAAAACTGGTCCTTCGACTTTTAAAGAGGCTGTCAAATGTGCAATTAACGTTGAAAATGCATTTGAGGAAGCAAAAGAGGGCCCCTCTGAAAATTTTTCTTGGGATCTTCAAATTAATTCCCTAATAAAGTGTCAACTTGAATCTAACAAACAAATTGCTAAGCTGACTACTGAACTTGCTAATCTGACTGAGAGAAATTCCCAGCAGGTTAACAATTTTTCTACCCAACAAATTTCATGTCACATTTGTGGTCGAAACCATTTGACCACAGATTGTGTTCATTTTCCTTCGTCAAATAATTTTGGTAGGGATAATGGTTTTTCAAATTTTAGGGGCAGAAATTTTTCGAATAACAGAAGAGGAAATTTTTCAGGAAATAGGGGCAGATTTTTTAGGGGGAGGTCTAGTCATCCTTACAGAAATAACAGAGGAAATTTTGGTAGACAAAATTTAAACTAATAGGGGGTACTTGTAATAAATATAATAAAAATGAAAGTTCTCAACCAGGTGCCCATTGCATAAGAGAACAGAATGACAAAAAAAATGAAACATTGGGAAATGAAAGAAAAACTAATGAGGAGATTGACAAAATTAACAAACCGACTAATGATAGGATAACTGAAAATGATAATCATGTAATGAAATTTGTACTCTCGTGTAACACTGCTTCAAGTAACTGTTTACCTATAATTCAACTTCAATTTGGGTCAGTTAAATTGAATGCCTTAATTGATTCAGGAGCATCATTGAGCCTAATTGAACCTGACATCCTGTTAAAAATTAAGGAAAACACTAAGGTTGAGCATGTGTCGAGAAGTGTCAAAATAATTACTTTGAATAAATCAATTATTCCTTACATGTCTGCAGTCAACATAAAATTTAAAATTCAATCTTCTTGGTTTGGAAATCTTTTCTATGTGACAAAAAATGTTTGGAATTCTGACTATCAAATAATTTTGGGTTATGATTTTTTGCAAAGGAATAGGGTAGTGTTGGACGCAGTAAATAATCAGTTAGTTGTAGGTAATTCAAAGTTCAAATTTTTTGTTACTAATCAGGAGGAGGTGAGTCAAGTTTTTGATGAGGATTTTAAACAACCTTCTGGGAATATAAACAATGTTAGGATTCTTAGGAATTATACCATTCAGCCTGGTGCTTCCCAAATAATTTCATTGAAATTGCCGAATAATTTATCTCACTTAGATCAGGTAATTTTCAGTCCTAAGGGAGGTAACTCAAATCTTTTAATTTCTGAGTCTGTACATCAGGTCTCTTTTAATCAGTCCATTCAAACTATTGTGGAAAATAAGTCAGACAAACCTATAATTTTGAGGAAAAAGTCAATGTTTGGTGGCGTAGAAAACTTTGATGAATCAGAATGTGTAGAACCTACTAATAAACAACTTTTTCAAGTTAATCCTTTGAGTTTATCTGCAGTTAGGGAATTAAGAAAACAGGAAATTAAGGAATCGGATTTTGATGTTGAACATTTGGAACCTCAACAAAAAAAAGAAATCTTAAAAATGTTAATGAGTAATACTGAAGTTTTTTCAAAGTCTTACATGACATTAGGATCAACAAATGAGGTAGTTCCTGAGTTTAGATTAATTCATTCGTATCCTTTGCAGACACGCCCGTACCCTATACCTAAAATTGCTAAAGAATTTGCTCAACAAGAGATAGCTAAATTATTAGAAGCTGAAATCATCCAGCCTTCGACCTCGTTGTATGCTTTTCCTGCAATTTTTGTTCGTAAGAAACCAAATAAGAATGACGACCCTAATAAACCTAAATTCCGAATGGTCGTAGATTACAGATTACTAAATAGCATTACTGAATCGTTTAAAATTTGTTTGCCCAGCATTGCTGAAATCATGCATAATATTTCTGGTCGCGCTTATTATTCAGTTCTTGATTTAAAGTCTGCATTTTTCCAAATTCAACTTAAAGAATCTGATAGGGAGAAACTTGCCTTTTGTACCGAGTTAGGAAACTATGAATTTCTACGTTTGCCTTTCGGTTCGAAACTATCATGTCAATTTTTCCACATTTTAATTTCTAAGGCTTTAAACGACCTTAAGGGGAGTGAAATCCAGTTCTTTTTGGATGATGTGATAATTGCCGGGGATAGTATCGATCAGGTCAAACATAATTTACAGCTAGTTTTCGATAGATTAAAGAAATTCAACCTTACCTTGGACCCCGCCAAATTTGAAATTTGCAAAACAGAGATTAACTACTTAGGTTTCACATTAAATAAGAATGGTTTCAGTCCTTCTGATGACAACATTTTAAAAGTAACAAAATTTCCTATCCCAAAAAATGTCAAGGAAGTTCAAGCTTATCTAGGTATGGTTAATTACTTCAGACATATGATTGACAAGTTTGCGGATATTACTTATCCCATTGTAAATTTAACCAAAAAGAAAACTCCTTTTGTTTGGTCAAAACAGTGCCAAGAGTCTTTCGACCTAATTCAGGATATTATGATGAATAAACCAGAACTAAAGAATTTAGGACCTAACGATGAATTATTTTTAGCTACTGATGCTTCCAAAGTTGCAATAAGTGGAATTTTGTTAAAAAAGATTGGGGAGAATTACTTTCCTGTAGAATTCTATTCCAAACAGCTAACCCCTGCTGAGTCAAGGTATCCATCGATTCGTAGGGAATTGTTTGCTATTTATTCATCAGTAAAATTTTTTCATCAAAAATTGTATGGTAACAAATTTGAAATTTTAACTGATGCCAAGAGCTTAACTTATCATATAGAATTAAATAAACAACCTGATATTGTTGCCAGGTGGATCCTCTATCTTCAACAATTTGATTGTATTGCATCATATTTGAAGGGCGCTCAACAGCCTGCTGATTATCTTTCAAGAGTTCCTTTTGAAAATGAAAATGTTACTAATCTTAAAATTTTTGAATCTAGTGATGAACTAAATTACTCTTCAATTAAGTCCCATCAGAGAGATGATAGTAAAATTCAGGCTATAATTAAAGGAATTGAGAATAATGACCCTAAAATTGTTTCTAAATATTTCATTGATTCTCACACCGAGTTAGTAATGATTAAACTTCTGAGTAGGAATAAGAAATCTAAATCTAAAATTTTACAGAACAAGATTCTGATTCCTAATTCTCTTTTTTTTTAAGATTTGTTTAACGCAAGCTCATACTCCACATTTTGGTGTTTTTAAAACTTACAATTTTTTGAAAAAACAATATTTTTGGAAAGGAATGTTCAAAATGACTAAGCAATTTTGCGAAAACTGTAGTCAATGTTTAAGTCATAAGCCTAAGCCTTCTTCTACCACTTATCAAATGATTCCAAAGAAATTTTTGGGAGTTGGCGAGTGCCTGGGAATTGATATTGTGGGTAAATTACCAAGATCTGCTGAAAATCATTGTTTCATTTTAACTATAGTAGACCATTATTCAAGGTATCTGGAGGCTATACCACTTTCTAATATTAGAGCTCCAACCATAATTAAAGCTCTAAATGGGTATTTTGCATCTTTTGGTATTCCAAAATTTTTAATTTCTGATAATGGTCCTAGCTTCAAGGCTGAGGAATTTAAAATTTTCTTAAAACAATTGGGAATTCAGGAGAGAAAGAGTTCTATCTACTTACCGAGATCTAACGGAATGATAGAAGTCGTGCACAGAATAATGAAAACAAGTATTGCAGCAATGTGTAATAAAACCTTTGAGTGGAACAAAAAACTCCTTGTATTTAAATTGCACTATAACAGCTCGATCCATACGGTTACTGGGTTTTCACCAGCTAAGATCTTCTTCGGTAGAGAAATTAACATCCCTCTTAACCTTCACAGTGAACCAACGTATGTAGAGGACTATAATGAATATCAAAGTAAACTTTCGAGTGAATTACTAAAAATTAAGGACACTTTTAATGAAAATGAGGACGCTTACTTTTCCTCTAGAGAGAAAAATATAAAGGGTAGGAAGAAACCCAATTTTGAAATAGGTGATAAAGTTTTCATCTCAGCATTCCAACATCCAGGTTCTTTGCAGAAAAAATATAATGGACCTCATGAGATAATTGGAAAATTTAGAAATGACAATTATTTAATTAAGGATGCTTTTAATGAGGGAAAGGAAATAAAATTACATGTAAGCAAACTTTTCCAGCAGAAGGATGTAGAGTTTAATTAAGCATTTAAAGGATGTTCATAAGTTTTGAGGAATAAGAAGTATTGGTTTTGAAGTTATGATTTAGTACGTTGATTTCTTTGGAGGTTTTCAAAATTTTTTTTCCAATTTGGAGTAAACAAATTTTTTTTGTTCAGGACTGAGAGCCTGTTTTGGGTTACTTTGTATGTGTTATTTAAAGGCCTTAAATAGCATTCTGGTTTTATAGCTGGCTGGTTCCGTATTTAACTGGGACAAGTACTCAGAATAATTCAAAAAAAAAAAAAAAAAGTGTTTTGCACACATGTCAAATTTTTTGATGCCTTCATGTAATCTGTTAAGTAATGTTAATCATAATCTTTTTTAATACCATTTACAAGTTATGAGGAGTTGAAAAAATTTGAAGTATGTGAACTGATTACAATGTTATGAGTTTGAAATAATTTGAAGTATATGAAAAAAAAAAAAGTCCAATGCTTTGATGTTGCTTAATGAATTTTGCTGAGTGTTTTGAAGGAGAAAAGCATATTATGATTCGAAACTTTATCCACTTATTAATTGAGTTTTTCATGCCTATCATTTCATGATTGATACAACTAACTGATTTGAGTGTTTACGTAATTGTTTTTGATCTCTGGGTGATTAACGCACTAGAATTTCACTATTTTTTTTTTTTATTTTATGTGTTTTAGTTAATCAAATGTGTGTACTTTGTCAACATATTTTTTCATCATATGTATGATTTTGAATTTTGTCAAATTGAGGTGTTCCTGCATTTTAACTTCCAACATGTGGAGGTTCCTATTTTTCTTTTGGGGGGGGGGATAATGCTACAAGGCAAAACCTTATAGCATCCCTGTAACGCTAAACAGCCACCGGTGTTCATATTCGAACGCAACCCTGTTTCTCACAGCCTTGAAAATGCTAACTACAACAGTAACGGAGGAATTCTTATTCTCTGGTGTGGCAATTCTCCTGTAGCCAATCAGGGACTGAGCGGCAGTTTTAGTTCACGTTTTTTGGAAGATTTATGGGGCGCGGGCCTTGTACGCTATGGTTTGCTGCTTGAACCCCTGTGAATTTTGGAATACGTTTGCTGGGGGCTGGGTGGTTGCTGCCCAGTCCCCCAGAATCCTTCTTTTTTTCACTTTTTGCTGGAGCCCTCAGAGAATTTTACTTTTATATAAGGAAGTATACTTTAGCTGAAGATTCCTTTTGACGATGGTTTTTATTGTATATATGTTCGATGATATGAACTTCTTCTGAGAAATCTTGTGGTGATGTGACTTCATCACGTGATGTCTGAAAATTTGATCAAGACTCATTCTTTCCGTAAAAAAATGGAAAATTCTGCAACTAGTGATGAATTCAACTGTAGTCCGAACCCAATACACGAACTTATAAATATGGCTTCAAAGTGATAAATTCTGCAGCTAGTGATGAGTTCGGCTGCTTACAGAACTAAATTCACTAACTCTTAGACACGTTGCAAAGCGAATAGGTCTGCAACTGGTGATGAATTCGGCAGAAGTGATTGATAATCAAGATATACCATCCGCGTAAGTGTTCATTCCCATGGGAACCCATGTTCTAATTATGGCCATTTCTAATATTTTAATTTAAGTAGCTACTTTCATTTTTATTTGATGTTTAAATTGTTAAAATAAAAATAGGTAATTTAGATCAAAGTGTGATTATTTGTCTATTGCATGATATATAATAATTTTAGAGGTTTAAACACATTATGAATGCACATATTATAATATAATTCAACTTGGTTTAAATAGTGAGATTCTGGTAAGTTTTAATTAATTCTTTTCAGCAATGTACTAACCACTAGCATAGAACCACTGTACCATAAATTGGTATCCACCATATCATTTATTGGTGCCGTTTTGGCTAAAACCTTCAAACATCACTATAGCACATTCAATATACAATATTTTTAAGTTATTATCAAATATTTGCCTAGGTAAAGTAGAGCGTAGTGTTTTTACTACAAGCATTTTATGAATCGAAAAATTTCGCTTAAGATTAAATCTTCGGGCTAGAAAAAAATATTATGTTATGAAAAGTAAACATCTAAATATTTGCTTCGCTAGTGCTAATTTTTTTTTTTTTTATGATGAGATTTTTTATATCTTAAGAAAATTACCTAATATCTTTTAAACTTTACTCTGACATTCAATATCTTGTAAGAAAGATGGGATAATGTAAACATCCTAAGAGAAAACTTAAATAAATAAATATGTTATTTTGATTTAGTATCTAAACGAGCTGATTTTTTTATCTATTTCTAGCATTTCATTAGAGTATTTAATGAGGCAGAAAATTAACTTTTCAGATGCCAGTGATAGATACCAAATATATTTTTTCTATTTTCACTATACTGCCTTAGGATAAAGGTAATCAATTTTCTTTGAAATTTCTTGATTAAGTTCGAAAAATTAATTAAAATGTATCTGTTTTCTTCAAAACGCGTAGAAAAATAATCATGCATGTTTCATAATTAATACCATCATTACGTAACTGGGAGAAATTTGAAATGAAAATATTAATCATTAAATCTTTCGCAAATTGAAGAATTAATGAGTAAATATCTAATAACATTTTGATGAAATTTTTTTTGATACTTAAAAATAAAAGTAACACAATATCTAGTAAATATTTGATTTTTACATTTCACGTGCTGAATAGAGCGACACTCCAATGCAGACTTTTAATTTTATGCACGTATTTACACGTGATATTTTTTTAATGTAATTAAATATCAAACTAAACTTCATGAGAGAAATTTTCATTTTAACTGTGATTGTCTAATAAATGTAGTCGTATTGAGATTGTTAACTTTATTTTGACCCCCCCCCCTAAAAACCGATTAAGTGAATAAATATAATGAAATAAAATACTACTACAACTGCTACTATTAGCACTGCTACTACTACCACTACTAACTACTACTACTACTACCACTACTAAACTACTACTAATAATAATAATAATAATAATAATAATAATTGCTTATTGTTGTTATTATTATTATAATAAATTTTATTTTATAATTATTAAAATAATAATAACTATTATTATTTTTAACATCGTCATTATCATCATCATCATCATCATCATCATCATTATTATTATTATTATTATTATTTTTATAATTATTAAAATATAAATCATTATAATAATAGTAATAATAATAATAATAATAACATTATAATTATACTTATCCCAAGTAGCACACTTCGTTTTTTAAAGGTTGTAAAATGGTTATTAACATTGTAACAACGGATTAAAAACATTTATAAAACTTTTAAACGTTTTTTGTGCTACCTGGGATATCATCATAATAATTATATTAGTATTCTAATTATTATTATAATAACTATTATAATTGTTATTATTATTATTATTATTATTATTATTATTGCTGTTATTTTAAACAAGCAGTAAACGAGGATGCTAAAAATGGAAAGAAAAATGTTATCCACCTCAGGAGTAGAATGCACTTTGAAACAGGAAAAAAAGAGAGCGAGAAAAATTTCGTCCGAAGAGCTAGTAAGAAATAAGTTTTTTCAAAACACTCAACAGTTACTCGTGCAAATATTCCTATAATTCTTCGACTATTTCTCATGCTTTACATTCCCAAAATTTCCGAACCTTATATCAGAACAGGTGAATAATGCAGCGTGACAAAACTTAAATGACTTAGAAAAAAGTTCCATTGGGCAGAGAGAGATCACTTACATTAAATGACTACATCAAAATTGTTCTACAATGGAGAAAATCCTTTTTGCACTTTCCTTTATTGGAGGTAATTTCGCGGGTCATTTGATATTAAGACATCATGTTCGAGTGATCGTTTTCTGAAAAGTACTCTCTCATAAATACGTTAGGAGTAGATTTGGCATTCCATTCTAAAATTGGGATTATTTGAATTAGTTGAAGTGATTTGGAAGATTTTTTCCAAATGAAAAAAATAATCTGCGCTGGGTGTATATCTTTGAGTAAAAGTATTAATGAAAAATAAAAAGTTAAAGTGAGTTTTTAAGAAAAAGCTGAGAGAAATTTCATGAATGGTTTCATAAATTATAGTAATTTGATATTGGAAACATGACATTTTCCAGAAGTACTGATGATGTATTAAGAGTTTGAACTCGAGATAGAGAAATTTGTTATTTTATGTAAACTAATCGAAGGTCATTTTTAACAAATCTAACTATTAACTATTAGAATGTCAAAAATCAGAAAGGAATTTAAAGTGAGTTAGAAAGCTAACTATTAAATTCAATTTCAGTTTTGTGAATAAATTACCTATACATTTCTTAAGTAAGTACCTTTATTAAAAATGATTTTTGCTTTTAAGTTTCTAACTCTCTTTGATACAGGGAAAGAAACTACCTTTAAAAATATACATTGATAATTAAAAGACCATGGAAACTACTTCAAGAACGGTTAACAAGATATTCTAATGTAAAATCAAAAAAATATGCAAATATAAATCATTCTAAAGTAAGTAAAAAAAGAATATGTATTATATATAAATATAACAACTAAAAATAAAAATATGTTACACAGTTTAATGCCTTTGAAGTTATAAAGGTTTAGTTGCTTAAAAAAACTGGACAAAAAATAATGGAACTGTTTCACAACTACGTGAATTTATAGTTAAATTCACATTAACTATGTAAATGTAAAATTCCAGAAATAGGAGGCTAAGCAAATTACAAATTTGTTTTTCCTCGACTTTCAGAAGGAAAAAAAAATATATGAGGCATTTTTTTTAATCAATACTTTTACAAAAAATATTTTTTACTTGCCAGCTTTTATTTTTCTTTTAGAAAACAGAAGATATTGCTTGGAAAAATTTTCCGTTTTACAAGTAAAAATACTTTCTAAGAGAAAAACTACAGAAACTAGAAAAATTGTTGTTAAAAGTGTTAATGGTGCAAAGCGATATTCTACTTAAATATAGCTTATTAACAGTTATTAACTTCGTAAATGGAAATTTACAGGAATGGAATGTAAAACAAGATAAAAGTTAACTAAATTCCATTTTAACTTTCAGAACAAATCGGCAATTTCTTTTCAAAATAAATACTTTTGCGAAGAAATCTTTTTGTATCTCAACTTTTAGCTTTGTTTGAAAAAAATAGATGAAAGGTATTCGAAAAAGGATTCATTTTTAAACAAGACAATGGAACTGAATGACTTCTTCCATCATAGAAATATTAATGAAGAAAAATATGGCATAGGGAGAATAAATTTTCTTATAATGTAATTACAAAAGTTTTTGCGTTATGTAGTGACATTTTAATTAAGAATCTCTTTGCCGATGCTATGTACTATAATCCAGGTAAGATGACGCTTGCAGTAATTACGCGGGAACAAAAAAAGTTTTGCATTCGTTTTTAATTATAGAACTCCTAATAAGTCTTCTTTTTGCCCAAGTACAAAAGATGCTCTTTTATTTTAGAGTTTTAATTGCTCATTAGTTTTTCATGTGCCTTTTGCACGAAATAAACAATGGAAAAATGCTGCATAATTTAACAAAAGGCAAAATTGATTTTTGTTTTTGAAAATCAGGGTGCATTTTCTAGATTTCGTTCATTTTAAATATTGCTAAGAAGAGATGAAAAACTGCGGGAATTTTTTCTTTGGGATTATATGTGGAACACATTTGCTTTCAAGGAATGCAGTTTTATTAAATTAGATAACATTCATTTCGATGACTTTTTTTATTTGTGGAGAAATTAAGAAAAATAAAGAGTTTTCCATAAAAAGTCATAAACGAGCTGACAAAGGTATTTTCCTTGGAGGAAAACGGCCTGATTAGTTTTTACCTTTTTAACTCCTCAGCATCTTATAACTAATAAATTTTCAAAAAGTTAATTTATATTCTAGTAAAAATGCTTGAAGCTTTTCCCAAGTTAAGTTCGAATAGGCTGACCGGTTAAACCGGGTGTTTGATCACGTGACGGTTAATGACATTAGTGCATTTTGTTTTCTGTTCAGTGGTTCTTTCCAATGGTTTTGGCAAATTCGTATTTACTTGAGCAGATAAATGCGCATTAACACTCTTTGAGAACTTAAGATTAAAGCTACTAGTATTTTATTGGCCAAAGCGGTTTCTTGTTTCGATTTGTTGGCCCCGAGATTTATTTACTCTAAATACAATCGGCTAATTCAATGGTTAAAGCTGTTAAAATGACTTTTAGTACACCCGGTTAGCCAATGTCAGTTTAGAACGCTTCTAGTAAGTTTCAAGCGGGCAAGGTTTAACCGGTCGTCTTATTCGAACAAGATCGTAAATGAACCATGCAAACCTGCTTTGATAATATGGTTAATATCACGATCTACGTAAAAATATTAAAAATACAAGATCTATTTTTTTAATAATAAAAGTATAATGATATGAATTTATTTATCTTGTAATATTGTTATGTTTGAAAGTTCAAAAAAGTTTAGTTGTAAATCGGTAAATACTGTGTGGTTTTGACAAAAGAATTTCCTTTTCATATAAGACATTTAAGTAACAAATATTCAGTTGTGCTACAGAGTATGAGTGAAATGAAAAACAACATAAATGAAGTACAAATTTTCAGGAAAAGATTTTGATTATTTGTTCTACATTTACTTTGTTTTTCATCTTACTCATATAAAATCAGTTTTTATGGATTTTAATATGTACTTGTACACATCTGGACACCGTGGCAATGAGTGAATCTAGGAGAACATTTTAGGCTTCAGACAATTATTGCCTAAAATTTATAAGAAAATTCAGTGCAACACGGCTTCTTGTTGGGGCTTCGGTGGTGTAGTGTGTTAGCGCGGCATTCTTGTAATCCGAACGGCGGGTTCGATTCTCGCCTTCGCCCTAGTTGTAACTTCTTTATCCGTGCTGTAAATGCTCTCCTATCTCTCCTATGTGTTTTTCCGGATACAAAACACATACTACACAGTCCTCATTTATGTCGAAGCTGATTGTCTTTTTAAATCATAATAAAACTAATGATGGCTTCTTGTTCTAAATGAACTAGTCTTCAAGGTGTTTCTTATTTACCAATTTTTTTGAACCCTGTGTGTATCGTATCTGTACTAAAGAACTAGGATGACGTAAGTCCAAAAATGGTGACTTTCACACCCAGCAGGGACTAATGGATGATTTGGTTCTTTCTCAAAGCGTTTCGTAGCCGTGATATTTCTAATTGAGGACCAGAAACAATTGCAAAAAGAAAAAACTTATTTTTAAGGAAATTCCCACTGTACAGTGTACTGTACACTGTAAAAAATGAATATTGTTTTTACAGTATATACAGCTAATTTCATAGTAATAAACTGAAAAAAATTGCTAGATTTACGGTACTAAACTGTAGAATTGCTGATTTTACAGTAATAAGCTGCAAAACTGCTAATTTCAGTTCATTATCGTGAATTTTACAGTTTCAAACTGGAACATCTGTTGCAAGTATTACACTGTTGTTTTTACAGTAAAATACAGCTAAATTTTACGGAAATAAACTGCAAAATTCCTAACTTTACAGTAAGAAACTGTAAAATAGCTAGTTTTATAGTTTATTACTGTGCATTTTACTACTACCAATATTATACTGTATAAACAACAGCTCATTTTTTAGTGTAATTGATGTTCCTTAGAGGATTACATAAACGGAGCAAAAATTTATACGTCGGATCCAACGATTTCAACTTTGCCAGAATAATAGATCAAACTTATCATCATCAACGTCGAACAGGAATCCCCAAAAGTAAAGGGTAAAAATAAGAATGGACGGCGAAAATCTGTGTCATTGGACAGCAAAGAATGGCAACGGATCGTTGTCACGGTGTTGTAAATGTCCTCTGGAACGATCTTTACCCATGGCACGAAGTTACAGTCGCAGTGCTATCTCTTTTTTCCGGGACCGTAAAAATCTGTTCCAGATATGGAGCACCAGGAAATATTTTTTCCCAGCAGGCAGCGTCCTCTGGAGGAAATGATGGAATTTTTTGACTGAGATTTCGTCGTGTTACTTAATGGTATTTTTATGTAAGATGGGAAAAATCGAAATCGATTTCATTGTCTTTCTCACAGCAATTTTTGAAGAATTCGCGGATTTTTTTTTAATCAAAAATATGACGAGGTTTTTTTTTATGTGCGAAACTGAGCGCAGTGTTGGGTCAAAAAATGTAATTTGCTCGGAACTTTTTTCTTTTGGCAAATTTTGTGACTGAATTATTTGCAGAAAAAAGAAAGAAAGAAGGGGGAAAATCCTGTGCTGAAATTATTTTTTATAATATTGATAGTAAAAACTAGTAACTAAGCAATACAGAAAACACTACAATAGTTGAAATTATGGAACCGCGGTAAGTTGTCACATGATTCACTCGACATATTTTCGTTACCCCTTGGAGTGTCGAATTACCGAAGTTCCACTGTATTTACGAAAGAAGTATAAAATAATAAAAATAATTTGTTTTAACAACTAGACAACTCGAAACAAAGGAAATCAACAGCTTCGGATTCCTTTTTAGAGAAAATAAATGTAAGCTTTTGAAAAGTTTACCATTTTCTTCCGAAACCAATCTATGTAACTTTTTAAAACGCTTTTCCTTATAAATATTTAAAGATGGCAATAAGTCAAAAATTTGCAAAATAATTAAAAATTATTTGTTTTCCGCATCTGATGATTCACGTCAAATCTTTTCCGGCTGCTTAGTGTTTCTAAAATTAGCTCCTTCTTAAAGATCAAATTCTTCCATTGCGTTTATTCTGCTTCGTACTTTAAAAATTACGTGTTTCCCTCCACATTAGCATTTTAAATTATATTCTGTCATATCTAAATATTATATCATCCATTAATGCCACTCTTGAAAGAAATTTTGGAAATAAATCAAAAGGAGTATTTACCGCAAAATATCTGTAAAAGCGAATAATAGTGAAGCTGACACGCAACGTGTGGTTAAGTGATTATGTTTATCCTTTAAACAGTAGCTCATGTTTGTAGAAACGTTTGGGAAAGATTGAACACTTTATGGTGTTCGTATGATACATTTTCCTTTTGTAAGCAGTCACGCATTTTCCTATACAAAGGACTGGGTGAATGAAGTACATATTTTTTATGAAAGAAAAATGTAATCATAATGGGCGTGTTTCAGATTTTTCAAAAAAAAAAAAATTTTTTTTTTTTAAGCAACACGGTTGAAAACATGGGGGCAATCTTTTTTCTTGATTTTAACTGATTTTCTACACTGCAAAAAATGAACTGTCGTTTTTACAGTATAATACTGGCGGCCGAGGTTCCAATTTAAAACCGTTAAATTTCACAGTAATAAACTGTAAAACTAGCAATTGTACAGATTCGTACGGTAAAGTTAGAAATTTTACAGTTTATTGCCATAAAATTTAGCTGTGTTATACTGTAAAAACAACTGTATAATACTGGCAGCAGAGGTTCAAGTTTAAAGCTGTAAAATGCGCGGTGATTAGCTGTAAGATTTGCAATTTTACAGTTTAGTACTGTAAAAGTACGAATTTTATAGTTTATTACCGACAAATTCGCAATTTTTACAGTTTATTACTATAAAATTAGTCGTATAAAACTAGGAAAAAAAAACATTCATTTATTACAGTGTTGCCTTAAAAAAATCTTAAAAAGCTCTTCATTGCGCTCTTCATTTCGCTCTTCATTTTCGTTGCTGACATCACAAGGGGATAAAAGGCTCAAGCAAGCCCACTTTATAGACGAGCCGCTATTTGGGGATCGCATTTCTCATTGTTGCAGCGTTGAGGTAACCAGAGATCCGAAATGGCTGATGCGTCTGTCTGTCTTTACTTGTGACGCATAACGAGACTTCACTTTGTTTTAGAAAATGGACATTTTCAAAAATTAATAAACAAATAAACTGTTTTGAAAATGAAAATGTTTTCTTCCCCATATTTTATTTTCTTGCTTATTCTATGAATATTAATGACTACTTGAGGGATAGACCAGGTCTTGTCATTGACTTTTTGAAGGTGAAAGATTTGTTGGACTTGATCTAACTCTGCTAGATCCTGGGGATTTGAAAGAAGAAGAAGAATGACTAAAAGTAGTGCTTTTAACTGAAAAAAAAACCACACACACCATTACAATAATACTTTAAATACAAAAAAAAAAGGAAAAATAACCTCCCGATAGTCAATCTATGAAAGAAAGGATATAGTGGAGCCTTGTTAACTCGACGCTCCAAGATATGTATCGCTTTGAAAGGATTCCTCCCACTGAAGTTAGCACTGGGCAAATTATTGGAAAAATACATGTCGTCTTAGCGGGGGTAATCGAGTTAACCGCATGTCACGTTACCGGAGCTTCACTGGGTATAAGCTGACGGAATGGGAATTTTATACAAATCGGTTAAGAAACAAATCTGATGATACTTTTTTGTGATGATAATTAGTTCTTAATGCAGAATCTATATATATATATAAATGGATGCATGTTTGTATGTATGTTTGTTCCTTATATACAAATCCAGTTTTCGTCGGATTTACATCAAACTTGGCACAGAGATTCCTTGATAAACTAGAATTCACATTGGTGGGGTTTTGAAATTTAAAAAAGAATCCAAAAGCTCAAAATTAAAATTTTTTTGTCTCAAAATGGCCATTGGATTTCAATTTTGAATAGACAGAGTAATAGCGATAAGCCGTTAAGCATACAAAATGATAAAATGCAACACATTTAAATATGAGTACTTTCCAACAAATATTACGATTAACAAAGAATTATCAATTTAAGGGTCACTTATTTCCTTTTAACATGAAATAAGTTAAACATAATGCAATACCGGGCAACGCCGGGTAATAAGGTAGTAAAGAATAAAACTCGTAACTTAAGTTCCAGAATTTTGATTACATGGAGAATAGTAGCATATAATAAGCACAAAAAGCCAATCAGAGACAAAAAGCCTATCAGAGATACTAAACCAGCGGAATGTTTTGAAAAATTTCAATTTGTTCATTTTATCTGCCCGACATTCCTCTACACGATATTGCGCCAAATGAGCTCAAGAAGAATTTAAAATTACTCAGAGTCGCAGTGAAAGTACTTTCCTTGTATGAAATATTTTCCTTTTCAAATGAAAAACGAAAGATGGCTATCACAACAACATAACATGTGTGTTCCATTCAGAGCCTAAGCCCTGTACACGACTCGTGCGACATAGTTTAGCGCCATTAATCGCTCTAAATCATGCGCGTTTTGAAAACTGGTGGTTATGTTGTACGACATTAAGTCCTTGTTCAGGTCCACAAAGCGTTCGAAGCGACACACTGCGGAGCGGTGATTCATTAGGGAAAATGAATGTCTGCTGAAAACAGGCATTGTGGTTTCATGACAGCAGAGATATTTTGTGGAAAGTTCTGGTCTACTTTAATGAAATATGACTGCGGAAATGAATGAGAGGGCGAGACAAAGTGGCTCTCATTTTCGCGATGGGGGGAGGGAGGTGGATTAGCGGGAAAGGAGGTGTGCGTTGAAAATACATAAGTAATTTTATTTTTTATGATTATGAAAATGAGTTGTATTTAAAATGCACGGCTAGCTTTCTCATAGCGTAAAATCTAGGCATGATGGGAAACAAAATCAAACCTGATAAGCGACTGTGAGAGTTGTATTTTTAAGTCTATGACAGAGACTCACTTCCTCTCTCTCTTTAACTGCCATTCGTCATCACACAGTAGAAAAAAAAGGTTGTTTTTACAGTATAATACAGCTAATTTTACAGTGATAAACTGTAAAATTGCTAATTTTACAGTAGTATACTGTAAAATTGCTAATTTTACAGTAGTGTACTGTAAAATTGCTAATTTTACAGAAGTATACTGTAAAATTGCTAATTTTACAGTAGTAGACAGTAAAATTGCTAATTTTACAGAAGTATACTGTAAAATTGCTAATTTTACAGTAGTAGACAGTAACATTGCTAATTTTACAGTAGTAGATTGTAAAATTGCTAGTTTACAGTAATAATCTGCAATATTGCTAATTTTACTGTAATAAACTGTAAAATTGCTAATTTTACAGTGGTAAACTGTAAAATTGCTAATTTTACAGTAATAAACTGTAAAATTGCTGGTTTTACAGTAATAAACAGTAAGATAGCTAGTTTTACAGTTTATTACTGTGATTTTAGTTTTTAATGGGACTTGTTGCCCCATTTTACTGTAAAAACAACGCT
>JAXGGA010013431.1:0-35264 GCA_038373865.1 Uloborus plumipes | reverse complement strand
TTTCCAAATCTTCATCAGCGAACAACATAACCTTCGAAAACTGCGCCATTAACTCCCAAACCCTGTTATCTATCACACATCAACGGTTCCGAGTTGATATTTTTCTCAATTTTTCTTTCTTTTCTGTTTTAAAGTGTGATTGCTTCGTAACGGTCGCTTTGTCAATTACAGCGACTCTACTTCCGCCTCTGTCTCGCTTCAGAGGAAACCAGAGGACTTGAGTCACACCGAGTCACAGGGATGGCCAGAAATCGCTCGCCTTTGACGAATAGGTCGCAGCGACTGGGGCGGAAGAATAACAAACGGCTCTTAATTTTGTTGGTGAAGATTAATTAAGCGATACGCCAGGAAACTCAATTTAAAGTGGAACTTATGCAAAAACGAGTTTACCGCTGGAGTTAATCCTTTAACATACATAATAAAATCACTTACAGGAACAATAACTCTGTAACTTTAACCTTTTGACATACAATGATGTCATTTATTTTATGTCTCATTGAAGACCAATGTCTCCAAGACGTCATTCATATTACAATAAAGCTTGTAAAGTTAACCTAACCACCCTTGTAAGTTGACCACTGTCTAAGTTGACCGCTTTTTTCAGGTGCAGAATTAGCCTCTATGTTTTTTAAATCAATGTCTACAAATTGACCATCTGTGTAATTTGAACACTAAAGTACTGCACCGCAAGTCGTCAACTTAAACAGGTTTCACTGTATGTCCTATTGTAGACTTTGATACCTTCAAAACGGCATTTTATTTCATATGCCATTGTAGACTGGTGTCTCCGAGATAGCATTCATTTCATGCCCCATTGCAGACAAATTCATTCCATGACCCGGTGTAATCTAATGTCTTCAAGACATCATTTATATTATGTCCTATTGTTGACTTTGAAGTCTCCGAGATGGCATTTATTTCATCTGTCATTCTAAGACTGGTGCCTCCAAGACAGCATTCATTTCATGAGTCTTTGAAAACTGAAATCTCGGAGGCACCATTCATTTTATGTGCTATTGAAATCTAATGTCTTCAAGACGTTATTCATTTCATATGCTATTGCAGTCTAATTTATCCAAGACGTCATTCATATTAGGTCCCATTGTAGAGGTTGATGCCTCGGAGACGGCATTCATTGTATGCGTTACTAAAGTTTAATGTCTTCAAGATGTCATTTGTGCTATAGTAGACTCATGTCTCCGAGACGTGATTCTTATTATGTCATATTGTAGACTTGTGCAAATGTAGATTGGTGTCTCCGAGACAGCACTCATTTCATATGTCATTGAAGACTGATCCCTTAGCGACGTCATTTTTTTATGTGTTAGTTAAGTCTAATGTCTTCAAGATGTCATTCATTTAACGTGCTATTGTAGCCTGATGTCTCCAAAACGTTGTATATTTAATTTATCTTTGTAGACTGAGATGTCTCACAGACATCATTTGTTTTACGTGATATTGTAGTCTAATGCCTCACATACATACATCATTTGTTTTACGTGTTATTATAGTCTAATGTCTCCAAGATGTTATTCATTTCATGCGCCATTGTAGACTAGGATGTCTCCGAGACAGCACTCATTTCATATATCATTGAAGACTGAAGTCTCACAGACATCATTCATTTTATGTGTTCTTGAAGTTTGTCTTCAAGATGTCATTCATTTGATGTGCTATTGTTATCTGATGTCTCCGAGACGATGTATACTTCATGTACCATTTGTAGACGTAAATGTCTCAGTGACATCATTTGTTTTACATGTTATTGTAGTCTAATGTCTCCAAGATGTTATTCATTTCATGTGACATGGTAAATTTTGATGTCTTCTAGGCGTCATCTATTTCAAGCGTTATTATTGAGTGATCTAATACGAGACATCACTCGATAACACACTTTTGATGAGCCATTGTAGACTTTGATGTCTTCTAGATATAATTGAAAGAATTAAAGTAATCCTTATTAAGAAATGAAAAAAAAAAAAAAAAAAAACGGAAATATTTCAACTTCAGACAGAGCGCACAATGGAAAAGGAAATTAATTGTCTAACTCTAAATAGTCCATAGCTCATTCTTTGTTGCGCGTATGTGCGTGCAACGATTAATTTACGAACTCAACCCAAACAATTACAGAAAGGACGGAATCTACAATAGACATCATTAAAATTAAATTCTAACGCTCAAAAAACCATTTACTTCAAAAATATTTCAGCATCAAAGTTCGACTAACTGAAAAAACAATAAAGAATTCGGCCGAACGCTGATTAAGCTATGCAGCATAACTTATGCAAGATTCTTTGCAAATAATTAATTAAGCACAAAGTCAAAGTCCACTTAGCGCATGTAGTTTCCACAAACATAATATTTCCCCAGAGATAGGTAAACGAGAAGAAAGAATCATAAACAAACTTTAACAAAGTAATTCCTTCTTAGAAACATTATAAACTTCTGAGCTACTTAATGGTAAAGGGGATACAGAGTTTAGCCTAGACCTAACACTCATTTGTCATAACAAACATCACTTAAGTCTTTGCTGATTAACTAAAAGTAGTATCTCAATTTAGAGATGTCTGTAGCAGAAACAGAGGAATCTTCTTCAAAAATTGCTAAGCTTTAAATACTTATAAACAAAATTGAACAAAGTAATTCCTGCTGAGATATATTTCAAACTTTTAGCCATATAATGGAAAACGAAACACAGGGCTTTGCTGAACGCTCATTTAACTTAAAAAATAGTGTAAAAATCTTCGCTGATAATTAATTTAGCACAAACTCAAATTAGAACAGTTAGGGCTATGCTCCACATCAGCGTAAAACGCGACCGAAACTGAAGGCAGAAATCGAAAATCCGGGTACTTTCCATAGGAACACCATTGAATCCATTTTACGCTTCTGCCTAATTTTTCTGCTTTACGTCGATGTGGAGCATGGCCCTTAGTTGCAAAAACAGAGAATCTTCCTTAGAGGTCGAAAAACTCAATTTTTCTTTTCATAAATGCTTCTTTAATGAAGTTTTTCCTCTTTTTTTCATTATTATTTTTTTAGCACTGAAGAGAGAGAAGAGACATACCAAAAACTCTAGCCGCTCAAAAAACAAAAGAAACTTCCTCAGAAATAGTTGAACTCGAAATAATTATTTAAAAAAAATAAGAAGAATAGTTGGATCAAACCTAACCTAGCTGCACTGTAGAGGCTACGAAGATCTTAAGGCTACAGTGGACAAATAAAGTTTAGTTTTTTCAATTATTGATTTATATGTCTAAAACTTTGTGTGCTTGTATTATTGTATATTTACTACATCTAAAAGCATAAAAAACACAAACTAGTGCAAAAACAATAAATACTTTTTTTCAAATTTCAAATTTAAATATTTTTTTAGCAAAATTTCAAAATGTTCCAGGCGTCGCAAATTTGTTTTCAAACTTTGAATTTCCACTTAATTTCCAATCATTAGGCATGATTGCACAAAACAATGCATTACATGCAATGTTTTAGGATATCTATGGCAGGAATTCAAGTGAAACACGGACGATCGCAACTCACCAATGCAATCGCAAATTCCAAAATTTGGATTCAAGTGAAACGAATTCACTTGAATTCGACTTACAGTAGCGGTTGCAATATGCGATCGCCTCGAAGCGACTGCAATGGTGTTTCACTTGAATTCGGCCCTATATCTATAAAAATGAGTGTATGTATATATATATACTTGTTCTCTATACAAATCCACAGTTTGCGTCAGATTTTCATCAAACTTGACACAGAGGTTCCTTGATGCCCTAGAATTCTCATAGGCGGGGTCTTGAAATTTTTAAAACTCTAAAAAGCTCAAATTTAAATTTTTTGTCAAAAAATGACCCTTTTATTGGAATCTAGCCTATTTATATTGTAATCGAGATAGGCCTTTTAGCATTCAAATTGATGAAATTTAAGATTTTTAAATATTAGTATTTTCCAACAATGATTACGATTAAAGTAATGAATTTTCAATTTAAGGCTCACCTATTTCCTTTTAGCATTGAAATAAGTAAAAAACAATCATAATTCATGTGGACTTTATAAAAAGAGCCACGGATTTGAATTTCAAATTTGCAATGCGACTACAGTTGCGTCTGTAATGGAGATAAGCCTTCAGAACGAGAAACAGATTTATTTCTGCGTTATAATAATTTTTACTTTGTAGGTGGGAACAGTTAATAGAGAAAAGTTAATATTTTAAATTTGGCGGGTGAAATTGATGCAATTTTTTCACTTCCATGTGCATATATTTCATGCCAGTGGACGCGGCAAAGCACAGACAACATTTATCTTTCATTTTCACCTTTTGATAAGACTATTTTTCTGTAAACGTTCAACTTTCTGTAATATTTTAGTTTTTTTCAAAGTTTGTACCTAAGAGACTGATTGATGCAAATTACTTTATACCCATATGAATAGAACTCTTTCAAACTTATTTTCCCTGAATGCTATGTTGTATTAATAAGCACCCGGGCAACGCCGGGTATTAAGCTAGTAGTTTATAAAAGATGGCTAAAAATGAAAATTTATATGAATTTTTTCAACTGAAAATTTTTATTTTCAGCCATCTTTTATAAACTATCTCATAAAACATTGCATGTAATGCATTGTTTTGTGCAATCATGCCTAATGATTGAAAATTAAGTGGAAATTCAAAGTTTGAAAAAAATTTGCGACGCCTGGAACATTTTGAAATTTTGCTAAAAAAATATTTAAATTTGAAATTTGAAAAAAAGTATTCATTGTTTTTGCACTAATTTGTGTTTTTTATGCTTTTGGATGGAGTAAATATACAATAATACAAGCACAGAAAGTTTTAGACATATAAATCAATAATTGAAAAAAATCAGTTTTATTTGTCCACTGTAGCCTTAATCACAGCATTCGCACGCTGTTAGCCTAGGTTTGCTCCCCAACTATAGGTAAGAAATTCCTCTTCAGAAATATTAGTCCTTGAGCTAGACAAAATTGAAAAGAAAATGCATTGCTTGGTCGAAAGCTTATCCAGCTTTAGCAATAGTGAAAAATTCCCTACTGATAATTTAGCATTAACTAAACTTAAAGCAGCCAGTTCCAAATAGGGAAGAATTTCCCGTACAGGTCACAAAACTGAAAGAAGTGTTTATGGAAGAAATTAACTATGTTTTTTTCCGAAATGTACGTCTATGGACCCACAACAAGCAAAAAAAAGTAGAGTTCATAGCTGACTAACCGCTCATTCAGCATAACCAAAAGTGTTTTTTATTAAAGAGCGAGAGAGAGAGAAAGAATATATGCGAACTGGTTCAACTCTTAAAACCCATAATAAGTGGCAAAAACAAAAGAAAATTCGCCATAGAGACTTCACTAAACCTAAAGAAGTAATTCCTTAAAAAAACTATTTTCAAACAGTTGCTTTTGGCAGGGAATCAGAACAGTGCAACATAAGTATGCAAAGTTGAATATATATTTTTACAATATGACAAAAAAAAAAAAAAAAAACTAACTGCACTTATTGTACCAAGACCTTGTTCATTGAAGCATGAAATTGTCTGAAGTAAAATGTTTGGCACCATTATTTTTATATTCTTCTCAAATGCATTTAACAACTAAACTGCTTCCATGTTACCTGCAGCACATAACCCCAACGCTGACTTTTAAAATCTAATAGCAAAGCAATGCATCAATGATTTGGGTTAAAAGTAAAGTAAATATATAATTTTCTCTGTGCGTAAAACTTTTTATATGTCTCTCTTACTTTAAGCTGCTCTTTGTCGGTGAAATAAATACCTTACAATAGAGAAAAGCCTCGCAAAAAGAAAACCATAGAATCTTCATAATTTTCTCCATTTTCAAATTCTTTTCATGTCGCTCACAGATTATAAACTATCCTCTCTTGAAAAAATAAATAAGTATCTTAGTGCTCTAAAAAATGATGATCTATACAACGTTAAAAAAACATAGTTACAAATGAAAAAATAAATAAAATAAAATAAAAATAAAATTAAATTTAAAAAAGGGAAAAAAGTTAGACACCTGTTCCATTGTTCCGACATTACAAGGAACCGCTCATTTAATGCAAAGAAATTGAACTATAAGTAAAGCTTTTTGTTTTGAAGTTTTTTCAGATATTATCGCGCCTATAAGTTTGTAATGGTTTTTCCATGAATTTTCATGGTAAGTAAATGCTGTTGATTGATAGCATAGCAACCTCGAACATCTGGAAAATGTTTAAATAAAGTAAAAAATCACCACATTCAATATTTTATATAAAAATGTCAATCCCTATCAAATAAACAAGGCACTAAATTTGACCATCTCAGATTTCGATGAAACTTTCTGAAATCTTACTCTTTGAGGTATTAAATTTAGATTTATGTAATTTTAAAAACATATTATTAATAATTGATGAGTTATTAGTTTTCGCAATCTGCTAAAAAGTACTTTTTTTACCGGGCCAGCAGTGTTTAAAAATGCAATGACTCAAGTTCTATGGGAGTTATTAAAGCAAATTACATGCACTTTAATTTTTTATGCAACTTAAGTAATTTTCAGCAACAAATTGTTTTTCAGAAAAAATTTTAAGACAGTGTATTTTAAAAATTTTGAAGAAAAAAAATATTTTCAATTTTTTATGGCGATGACATCCAAAAAGTTTAGTCTGGGATCATGAATGAATCAGCAGTTGCAGCAAATAATGTGGGAATAGCATCCTAATTTTTGCAAAAAATTGCTTCAAAATGTTTTAACTCAAGTTTTATGATAGCTGTAAACCATAGAGCTGTACATTGTATAATTACTAGCTTTAAATGTTTTGCGAAACGAAAAATGTTTTTCCTAAAATTTCAAAAGTTTAAAAGTCAAAAAAGTTTGAGTAAGTGTTTTTAGAAAATTTTGAAAAAAGGTGACTTTTAGTACTTTAACTGATACATTCACACAGTTTCAAGGTGGGATCATAAAGGAATCAGCAGTTAGAAAATACTAGCTGCCAGGGCAGCTAGATTAGCTTCATGCGGCATGTTGAGGCATAACGTCCCCCCTCTCTAACTTTCACCTCATTCTAAAGTTATATTATTTGATATTATTTAATGTTCATTCTATTTCAAGACATACCGCGCACGTGGCCCGGCGTTGCACGGGCACTTTGTGCCTTGAAAGTAGTGAGGAAAACTTCAAGAAACTACTCCCCGCCAAGGCGGCTCGCTAACAGGCGCTTCACGCCTTTACTTTTTTCCTATATAAAAAAATCATTCGAATTATTGAGATGCTTCGCGCCTTCAAGATGGTGAGGAAAGTTTCAGTAAATTCAGCTCGCTCAAAGGAAAAAAGCAGACATAGATACTCAGTTTTTAATATAAGTAGATGGCTTTTCAACAAATGAATGTTTCAAAATATTACAAGTAGCTAGCGATAAAAATACTATGGCAGGAATTCAAGTGAAACACCATTGCAATCACTTCGAATTGCAATCGCTACTGGAAGTGAATTACATTATCATCAACTTAACTTGGCACTGACGTCACTACGGGTGGAGCCAATAAGAGCTCTCAAGCAGTCAGTGATCTCCTCTTATTCGCCAAGTAGGCTGTGACGTTTTATCTAGCTCGTTTTTCATAGGCAAACGTCACTCTGACGTCACGATGTTTTTATCAAGAAACGTTCTAATGTAATTCATTTCCAGTAGCGATTGTAATTTGCGATTGCCTGTTTCACTTGAATTCCTGCCTATGTAAGTGGCCCGCTTATGAGTTTCGTGTTTGATTTAGTTAAGCCTTTATTCAAAATTCTCATTATCATTGTTATCACACTGTTTCATAGCAACCACGTTTCAACAATGGATTTCATATTTAATCATTTATTAGGCTTAATCGCTTTAAATTTGACCACTTATTAATTGATATCTTCGTTAATTAAAATCGTATAATTATATAGATTGAAACTAATGAAGCCAGAAAAATTACCTCTCTATCGGTACCTGGTTCGACTTTCATTTCATTGGCGTTCAGGAGAAAGAAGCGTGACATAGAAAGAAAGATAGAAAGATACTCAGTTTTTAATATAAGTAGACTAGCTGCCAGGGCAGCTAGATTAGCTTCCTGCGGCATGTTGATGCATAACGTCCCCCTTCTCTAACTTTTACCTCATTCTGAAGTTATATTATTTGATATAATTTAATGTTCATTCGATTTCAAGACATACCACGCACGTGGCCCGGCGTTGCACGGGCACTTCGTGCCCTGAAAGTAGTGAGAAAAAAATTTAAAGAAACTACTCCCCGCCAAGGCGGCTCACTTACAGGCGCTTCACGCCTTTACTTTTTTCCTATATAAAAAAAGTCATTCGAATTATTGAGATGCTTCACGCCTTCAAGATGGTGAGGAAAGTTTCAGTAAGTTCAGCTAGCTCAAAGGAAAAAAGCAGACATAGATACTCAGTTTTTAATATAAGTAGACTAGCTGCCAGGGCAGCTAGATTAGCTTCCTGCGGCATGTTGATGCATAACGTCCCCCTTCTCTAACTTTTACCTCATTCTGAAGTTATATTATTTGATAGAATTTAATGTTCATTCGATTTCAAGACATACCACGCACGTGGCCCGGCGTTGCACGGGCATTTCGTGCCTTTAAAGTAGTGAGGAAATTTTCAAGAAACTACTCCCCGCCAAGGCGGCTCGCTAACAGGCGCTTCACGCCTTTACTTTTTTCCTATATAAAAAATCATTCGAATTATTGAGATGCTACGCGCCTTCAAGATGGTGAGGAGAGTTTCAGTAAGTTCAGCTCACTCAAAGAAAAAAAGCAGACATAGGGCCGAATTCAAGTGAAACACCATTGCAATCGCTTCGAGACGATCGCAAATTGCCATCGCTACTGGAAGTCGAATTACATTAGAATCGCATCTCGTAGCGATTGTAACGCATCCAAATTTGGGAATTTGCGATTGCATTAGTGAGTTGCGATCGTCCGTGTTTCACTTGAATTCCTGCCATAGACACTCAGTTTTTAATATAAGTAGATGGCTTTTCAACAAATGAATGTTTCAAAATATTACAAGTAGCTAGCGATAAAAATTCTACGTAAGTGGCCTGCTTATGAGTTTCGTGTTTGATTTAGTTAAGCCTTCATTCAAAATTCTCATTATCATTATTATCACTGTTTCATAGCAACGACGGTTTGCAAGAATGGATTTCATATTTAATCATTTATTAGGCTTAATCGCTTTAAACTTGACTACTTATTAATTGATATCATCGCTAATTAAAATCGTATAATTATATAGATTGAAACTAATGAAGCCTGAAAAATTACCTATCTATCGGTACCTGGTTCGACTTTCAGTTCATTGGCGTTCAGGAGAAAGAAGCGTGACATAGAAAGATAGTTAGAAAGATAGAAAGAAAGATAGTTAGAAAGATACTCAGTTTTTAATATAAGTAGATGGCTCTTCAACAAATAAATGTTTCAAAATATTACCAGTAGCTAGCGATAAAAATTCTACGTAAGTGGCCCGCTTATAAGTTTCGCGTTTGATTTAGTTAAGCCTTCATTCAAAATTCTCATTATCATTGTTATTACTGTTTCATAGCAACGACGGTTTGCAAGAATGGATTTCATATTTAATCATTTATTAGGCTTAATCGCTTTAAACTTGACTACTTATTAATTGATATCTTCGCTAATTAAAATCGTATAATTATATCAATTGAAACTAATGAAGCCTGAAAAATTACCTATCTATCGGTACCTGGTTCGACTTTCAGGTCATTGGTGTTCAGGAGAAAGAAGCGTGACATAGAAAGAAAGATAGTTAGAAAGAAAGAAAGAAAGATATTTAGAAAGAAAGATAGTTAGAAAGATACTCAGTTTTTAAAATAAGTAGATGGTAGCATTGGTCGTGACATGTTACAGCTAGCGAAACAAGCGCTGGACTCTAGATTTGATGTGTGCGGCAACACGAAAGGTTCACATATCGAATATAAATGAAACAAAACTTTCGTCGGGCTCTTATCTCCAGTAAAGTCAACGTTGTTGCTAGCTTGATAAATGTTTTTTTTTTTTTTTAAATAAACCTTTCCAACCACGAAGGAAATTGTAATATACCTTGTATCGTAGCATACTAAGTAAGAAAAGAAAAATGGCTTAAAATTTCGTAGGTTAAAGTTTACAAATACCTTTGTGCTATAGATGTACAGAAAATTACAACGTTATGAGGGCACAAATGAGCAGGGAAACTGCAGACACGTGTTTCGGCGTTACAAGGAACTTTTGTTCCTTGTAACGCCGAAACACGTGTCTGCAGTTTCCCTGCTCATTTGTGCCCTCGTAACGTTGTAATTTTCTGTACATTACGTAGGTTGTTTAACACCCCATCTGTTGCTCGTTGCATTATTTTTTTAATTCATTGAATTAGCATAATGAATGTTTTCCGTATTGATGACTAAATATGAACATCGAAAAGGAAAACAATATTTATTTTGTTTTTCATTTATTATTATTATTATTATTATTATTATTATTATTATTATTATTATTATTATTATTATTATTGTTATTATTATTATTATTATTTTATTATTATTATTATTATTATTATTATTATTATTATTATTATTATTATTATTATTATTATTATTATTATTATTATTGTTATTATTATTATTATTTTTATTATTTGAAGCAAAAGAAGAATGGGCCAAGTTTGATGAAAATCCGACGAAAGCTGTGGATTTGTATAAGGAGCAAACATGCAAACATACATCCATTGATGAAAGTTTTCCGTATTGATGACTAAATATGAACATAGAAAAAAACACGATTTTAAAACCCCCCTTTGTTTTTTTTTACTGACAGAGTTAGTTAAATGTCAGCCCTCGGGCATCTCACCTCCAGCACTCGCCCACTATTCTCTCTCGCTTAAAAGTGAAAGTTGAAGTAATCTGCAATAATGCTTCTAATTAGTTTATTGGAGCACCTCTTCAAAGCAAAACACGCACGGCAGTTGCAAATGCCCGACAAAAATGAGGAAGAGAGAAACGATTTTTTATTCATCGGTTAAGCTTGTTGTTTGGGCATTTGTAAGTTCATGCGATTCGTTTAACGCTCCATTGGCTGAAATGTATTCGCACCACTGAATTAGGGGGTTAGCATATCGCCCGCTCGAGCGTGCAGCGTCTTAGCCTAAATAGGAGGACATTCCCCAGATCTTTCTTAATTATTTCGAAACGATGCTTAATGGATTGTCCACCGCAAGATATTGCAGAATTTATTGGAACAAAAAAACACTATCGCAGAAAATATTTCTAAATCTTTCATTTCACTAATGTAAAAATGTGAACACAAAAACATACACAAGCAAACAGTAATATTGTTGAACCTTTGCAACATATTATATACATCATACTCTCAATAATCCGCGAGCGGATTAACCGCTCGGCGGATTACCTACAAAAGAGAAAAATAATTTTTTTAGTGAAATTAAATGTGTTGTTTTTGCTTAATATTTCTTACGGAAGATTGCAGTGTGCTTTATCGAATAAATTGCTTTACTCCGTTAGCATCAGAACAATTCCTTTATGGATTTCATGCGCTTCAGAACTAAAATAAATATTTTTTCATACTGTATCTGTCTTCACTGTTTATATCACGTCGTTTTATGTACAGTACAATTATTTTAAAGCAAAACACAATTTTTAATTTCTTTACCTCTTATTTTAAGTTTCTTATCGTTATCCGCAATACCAATGCCACCCAATTCCACGAATAATCGAGAGTGTGCTGCATTGCAAAAATATCATAATAAAAATTTTCTGAAATCTCCAACCTTCTTATTTTGTCTTCTCTATTCAATATTCAATACTCATTACATAGTTCTACATTCATGAAGGGTGAACTAAGTTTTATTTTTATTTATTTTATTTTCTTTTAAAGATGTAAACTTATCTTTAAGATGCAAACTTACCTTCACCCAAAATATTTCACGTTTCTCGTTTTATTAAAGATGGTGTGAAAGGAGTGTTCACCCCTCACAGACATCTAAATGTGTATAGAGGGGGGGGGGGATATAATCAGAAGCAGGGCGCGCCCAATTAAAATTTTTATTAGGGGGGATTCTATATTTACCAAGTGAAACTCCGGATTTAATAGAATGATAAAAAATAATAACTAGATAAAATAAATTGTATGTATTCCATGCATCTAGTGAGAATGAACAGAAGACCTCATGGGGAAAAAAGATTTTAAAAATAATAATTAAAATTGAAATACTGTCTGTATCTCCAAAGTTCTGAATCAGTAATCAAATTTACCGAATAAAATGTTTTGGGAAGTCACAGTGACCTCTGTTGCCCTTCTATTGGGTCTCCTCTGATCAGAAGCTGTCGTCTATTCGAAAAAGAGGGAGGTATCTGGGAATTTCTTACTTTTTATATCGTTTGTGAGACAACTCGAAAAAAGCGCAAGCAATATTAAGAGCAAATTTAATTTTTGCTACATTTTAGACAAGTACGGCATCTGTATCGTTCTTGCCCAAAAATAGACCCATTTTTATAATTCAAACATTGGGAATCTATATGCTTGTTTTAGGTTATTAAACTTTCTATGGAAATGAGTTTCAATCAAATGTAATTGCCGTTAGCTTTCATAACAACATTGTTACAATCAGCCAATCCTCCCTTTTTACGAACGAGATTAAAAAATAAACAAAATCTTATTACAGAAGTTTGGCAAAGTTGAATTTTCGAACACTGAAAATGTCTTAGCAATTCACAGAAGGCAAAACAGAATTACATAATTGGTCGAAACTTCTCCAATAACGTTTAATCTTCGTTTCAGCAAAATAATTGATGAAACCATGGTCGAAACTGAAGTAATTATGGACCTTATAAAACTGACATGCAAACTGTATATCTGCCAGTGGCAGTAACACTTCCCACCCAACCTTTACCGTTATGGGTGAAGCGCATATTTAATAACATTTTAGTGCACTTCCGATTAGAGAAGACTCATTTTGCATATATTTTTTTCCTCATTGCGTGTTTACACGCGAAAACTTGAGAAGTGGTCAATAATGTTTTCAAAACTAAACATGTATCTTTGGTGTTGGTTACAGTTAAACGATACAATGCAATGAAGAAGGAAGCTTTTTTTACCTACAACGTGTATAATATGTCGAGGCAGAAACGACGAAGATTCTATGCAGGTGAGTTTGGGATTTTTGAAAAAGAAATTCAAATAAAATTAGATACGTTGAGCATGCAAAAATTTGCAAAAGTTGAATACACGTGCTTTTAGGTCAAATAACCAGCTTTTAATCCCCGACTCAAAAAGAGAAGGGGTTATAAGTGTTTGTCTGTGGCATTGTAAATACATTGCTAAAAGGAATTAACCGATTTGTATTTATTTTTCTGTTTTTCGTTTTTTTTTTTTTTTCAATACGACTTGATCGATTTCGGTCTAGTCTAAGATTCATATAAGTTTTAAGAGTCTTTTTTTTTTATTTAAGTTGGACACTTTTGATAGTTGATGATTTCAATTTCCCCAAAAATTACAGGTTGTGTTTGTAGTATTATAATAAGAAAGTTGAGGTTTCTTTTTTCATAAATCGGATTTGTTTCTCTCTGAGTAGATGTCAAAGTTTAAGGTTGTGTATATATGATACTAAATATGTATAATCGTTTTGCCCCAAAAGCAATGAGGGGACCATGCCATTTTTTTTTCAAATATGTGTACTACTTATCTAAACATGATGAGCTGTTTCACAAAGGTTGATCCGCCATTTTGGAGCTTTTTTTTTTAGGGATCCTAGATCCTCCTAATTTGTATCTTGGAAGCTGAAAATGTAGTGTTTCTTACCCAATATGACGCGTAAAGTACAATTACAGCTTTTGTACAAAGTTACTGACTCATGGCGAGAATAATTGGAGTATGATTCACTGATTTTTTGCTTTAAATTATCAACTTTGAGACTACCGTGTAATTTAAAAAACCTGGATCTTAAACGACAATACACAGACTACAACTATAGTTGTGTCTCAAACTTTTTTAAAGTGGCTGAAAGAGTTATCGACAACAAAACTTGACCTTTTATTAAAAAAAAATATTAACTTTAAAACCGTTTAACTACTAAAGCAAAGAGTAAATGTGCTATTTTCCTTTTTTCTGAGTACTACACTATGATGAGTAATTCATCCTATACTTGTTTCCAAGAGTTACTACCAGCTTTAGCAGCTATCCGTACACAAACATGGCAAAAAAGGTAACGAAAATAAGATTTTCAATAGATCTTTACTTTGCCCCCAAAGCCAAGAGTGAGCAGCTAAAATTACTCTTAATATTTAAATTTAGTATTTGTTCTTGTTCAACTCATTAAGATACAAAAACGAATTTCTTTACATCTATAAGTTCACAGCTTTTTGCATTAAAAAAGTGGCTTATTGTAAACTTAAGAGCCATGCCTGCAGTTTTTTAAAAAATCGCTCATGTTTACCGGTTAGTGTTACCGGTAGTTAAGTATTACTCTAAAACTCCTAATAATAAAGTTGCAGTTTGTGACAAGACATGTTAATGATATTAAAAACATTTTTTTTTACTTTTACACATTGCAAAATTATTAATTTTCACATTTAAACTAGTTTTAAGTGTAATGCATGAGATAAAACTGTAGTACAACATGAAATCGCCCATTTATCGGAGAATGACCGATATATCGTCGTCTTAGAACAACAGTGGTACATTTTACTGTTATTTCTCGGATAGGACGCATTACTGTTGTTCTGAGCCAACGATATATATATTGTTCACTCATTTGAAGAACGTCATGTCTTGCAATACACCGCCAGCTTATTCCAACCATGGACTGCAGTTTCGTGCTTATTATGCACTCATTAGCATGGTATGGGAATTGAACGAGTTGGAGGCAAAAATCCTCTTAGAGAGCAAAGAGAGCCAACAACGAGCTGGCAGTGTATTGCATGTTTCTGCCTTAGAACTTGCTTAGGGGCGATTACTTACTGCTTTAAACGTCATGGCTGTTTGAGCTATGCCTACAATTAAGCTACCACGAATGAGTAGCATATCCCTACAAAAACTTGCATTTCAATTTCTAAATATTTCGATGTTCGACAGCAAAGTGTCGTTTTTGCATTTTCAAATATTTCATGAATGTTCTTTTCAAGAGTGCCACATCAAAGTTGTACTTGAAACGTTCGGAGAGGATATATTTGTGTCGCTTAGTGAAAGATGGAATTACTTATTTTGGAAACAGTGTTGCACACAAAATAACATTTTTCATTTTTATTTTTTAATCAAGAACGCACTATTTGTTCCTATGTCGGTATTTGAAGGAAAACAATTAGTGACAGTAATGACACATTTTGAGTTATTTATAACATTATCTTTTAATGCAAGAATGTCATAATTAAAACATAAGTTTTTAAGACATACACTTTTTCTTGAACGAGAGAAAAAACATCAGGTTTTCTTGAAAAAGATCTTATGCACAAAAAAGGGCTATCAGTGGCTTTACACATTGTTACGTGATAGTTACTATTAAACTTTAAAATCGCTCTCCAACAGCAAAAGTTTTTTTTTTTTTTTGCTGTTGTTGATATGACGTTGTTGAAATGAGTGAGCGATATAGCGTGTGTGTGTAAGTGTAACAATAAGATTGTAGCAGCATTTTATAGTGAAAGCCATTGAATAATAGACGAAACGGAAGGCTGAATGAATTTAAACTATAGGTTAATTAAAAGCTGTAAATCAAACAGATACTACTACTAATAATAACAGTGACTTATGTATGTAAATATAATGACTTTTGTATATATTAGATACTTTCAGAAAACTAACTAGTTTGCGCTTTCACCTCTACAATTACTACCATTCACATTTGCATTGTACAAATATCAAAAATTAAATAGAATGGTGAAGTTTACTTTTTGAAACAAAGTACCCTAGCAGCGTAATTCTCATCGGCCGATGATCGGCCATTCATCGAAACCAGATGAAATTCTCATCGGCCGATGATCGGATTCCGATGAGTTCTCATCGGGAATTGCTCCAATATGTCTCATCGGTCAAACAGAATCCGAGGAGCAAAATCCGATGAGTTTTGCTTGAAATACGATGAGATTTGGAGCAATTAACGAGCAGTGCAGCCCCTTGCCGATAGATTCAGGATCAATTTTGAATGAAAATACGATGTGATTTAGATCAATACGCGAGCAGTCATGCTTCGTGGCGATGAATTTAGGATGAAAATACGATGAAAATACGATATGATTTAGATCAATATACTAGCAGTGTAGCTCGTGGCGATGAATTAAGGATCAATTTTGGATGAAAGTAGAGGCACAACCTTTTGCAGACCTAGTGCGATTCCCCAATTAAGCATCCATTCTTTCACGTAGCACCAGAATCTGCGGAATGCCACGAGAATTTTGACGCCCAGTTGTCGCCAGACGGAGGCACCTGGGCTCTTTTTGATGCGAAAAGAGCAGTAGGATTTAATTTTGCCTAGGGATATTCAAAGGCAAACGAATACCCCAAGGGATCTTTTACATGTCGCATAATCATACGACATGGGCACCGAGGATTTTCCGCATCTCGAAAATCCGCCGACGGGCCAACTCTAGGATCGAACCCGGGTTATCGGCGCGGAAAGCCGACGCTCTACCACCACGCCACCAAGTCGACGATTAATGAGACCAACACTGCATATTTAATAAAAATTTGAGATTGGGAAAATTTTCATCGGAAAATTTGATCATTACGACATCTTTCCGATGAAATCTGTAGCTCGGCATATTATCATCGGGAAATTTGATCGGAAGTATATAGTTTTCCGATGAAACATAGCCCGGCTAATTTTCATCGGGAAATTTGATCGAACCGATATTGTTTCCGATGAAATATAGCTCGGCTACTTTTCATCGGGAAAGTTGATCGGAAGGATATCATTTTCCGATGGAATATAGCTCGGCTTATTTTCATCGGGAAAGTTGATCGGAATAATACCGCTTTCCGATGAAAAGTAGCTCATCGAAAACCGTGCTCGGATACTGATCGGAGCGATGTCATCGTGCGTTACGAGATCAGTTTACGAGGAGTTCGATGATCGGCCGAGCAAAATTCATGAGTTGATGCTACTTGGACTGCTTTGTTAACACTAAGAGTGGAAATTACTACTACGAGAACATTGCATGCGATACTAATTATTAGTGGTAACTAAAAGAAGAAACAAAACTAACTTAATCTTTCGATTCCAGTGGACATAGAAAAATCTATTTACAAATTTTCCAGAGATGCACGCAAACTTGCGTTTTTTAAAAATATTTTACAATAACCTGATAATAATAAACACATTCTTAACAGTTTCCAATAGTTTGCCCTTCCGAGCGTACGATATCGTTTTTTAATGGTAATACACCTCAGTAGAACAGATAAGTTTCAAGCATGATTGCCTTATCGATCTATGTCAATAGGTTCAACCTTCTTTATGAATGAATCATTTACGAGCAGCATTTTTTACCAAAAGAGTTAATTTATGTGATCTCCTGTTTAATTTTCTAAGCAAAAATATAAAAAATCAAGATTGAAGAAAGTAGTTTCTATCCAAAATTCTTGCTACTGCGAAGTAACAAGATATGCTATTTTCAACTAATTATACGTTTTCACGCAGATCCTTACTCTGTTGCATTGCAAGTAGTACAGTATTCCCGGGTAAAATTAAAAGTCAAACTGAAGTAATTATATTTTGTACTATTATTATTCGATATCGACGACATTAGTTAAAACACATTTATTTTATTATATTTTATTCATTTTTTTAATTTCAAAATCGATTATCAATGAAATTGCTAACGTTTATTTGCATAAAGGAGTGTTCTTAAATACCAAAGTTCTTTTCAGTGTCCTTTTAAAGATATACAGCCACTCTATGTATCTTTAAGCTAGTCCGGATAACATAACCACACTTCATATTTTTTATATTATAGTATACAGTGGAACCTCGTTTACAAGAACTCCAAGGGACCTTTGACATTAGTTCGCCTTAACCGTACTTCCTCTTTTACTTTTCCGAAGAACAATGCACTGTAAACCGTAAGGCGGGAATCGGAAGTATAGTAAGGAGTAATTCGTTTTAAGCGTGTGCCAATTTAAGAGGTTCGACAGTTTTTCCTAATCATAAAGAACCGAAATTTTGTTTTATAACTTCACCAGAAGAATGCATTATTGGGACTTACGACACTGGGAATGAAAAAACTGGAAGTGGCTCAAAGTATTCGGATTGACTCAAAGGGCTCTGATTGGCTGTACTTTTCTATAAAGGCTCAAAGAAAAAAAAGTAGATGAAAGCATATTAAAAGGGTTAATATCAGATTAAAAATTATATAAAAACCAAAAAGTGATCAAAGAATAATTATTTTTGAGCTAATTCAAGGAATATTTAACATTAGAAGTTTGAAAGTAGGCTTATTAGATGAAACAATAAATGCATGTCTGTCGGTCTGTCTGTATGTTCTTTTGAGGACATCTTCTGATGCAAACTTCACACATTTTTCATTAGAAAGGTCTGTCCCAGGACACATGTGTTATTAGCTATTTTAATTTTTGATTTCAGTCAAGCTTCAATTTTTTGCTCTGCTGCCACAGCTACACACATGAAATAAGGAAATTTAAGCAAAAAGGAAAACTTATCCTTTCTGATAATATTATTTTCTTTGGTGTATAATATTCAATGACTTCGAAGAAAACACCCCGAGAAATTGAAAAAGTTGTATGCCTCGGTAATTAAATCTTGGAAATGGACTCTGTTTCTAGTTTTCCGAGGGTAAGCAGATAATGCTTTGCGAAGGGTCACCGTTGTTTTTTTTATTTCCCAACCAGCTATTATTTCTCGTTTGAAAATAAAACTACATCTTGGCTCTGATAAGAAGAGACACGACGTTGAAAGGGTTCCTTTGTTTTTGGTAGAACGAGTGGATATGAGTTGCTACATTTATGCAGATTTGATTTCAATTGCAGTGCGTCATTGACAGGGAGTTCTGACATGACTCAGCACTTGATATATATATATATATATTATTGTTGTTGTTATTATTATTATTATTTAATTATTTATTTTTTGAGCTGCATTTTTTTTTCGAATGTGCTTTATGTTTTAGAATGTTTAGAATATATTTTTTATTTTTTGTATTCGTTCCATGTCCAGAAACTAAAAGGTGATTTCTTCTAAAGAATACAAAATAATTTGGAACTTTTTTAATTTTGTAAAAAAGCAGCGGCATCTAACGAGTATATTTAAATAAAAAAAAGTCTAGAACTATATTTAACGCGGAATTTCCAATAACAGTGCCAACTATTTGCATGTATTTTCTTAAACAGGCGTTCACCACCCCTGTTTTAGAAAATGGAATCGCTTAACTTTTCATCCCATGAGCTCTTGTAGCCAGAGCCAGACTATTCAAAATTTTTGGACCTTAATTATGAGCTGATTTGCACAATCCTAATACTGTCTGTTTGCGTTTTGGGCGCCTGGCAAGGTCAGAAGCTTCCATCTGAAAAAGGGGAGTTAGGTTTTGGATGCGCACTACCCGATGCCTTCAGCTTTAGTTCGCGGACTACTTCCTCGTTGCTTTTCCTCCCCATTTCTAGAAAGTCCAAAGAGACGTAGCGCTTGCGCAGATGAGGCGGAGGTCGCACGAAAAAATTTTAGACAGTAAATGTGATGTTTTGAATTTAGACAGAACGACAGTTTCGCCAGCTGAGGAGAATGGAAGGTACAAATCTAACAGACGAAAGTCCGTCAAGAGCTTTGCAGCCAGCCTTTTCGAAGAGACGTCCGTTTCCGTCATTTCCAACATCGTCTTGACCAAAAGCATCAAACGGAAACTGTTCAAGACTGTTGTCGTGCTAGGATGTCTGTCTGGGTTCTTGTACCAGCTCACGACTTATCTACAAGTGGTCTTGAGGTTCCCAACTACAGTGGACATTGACATCGAAACGCCAACTTTCTTTCATCTGCCAGCTTACACTTTTTGCAATAATAATGGGTAAAACTCTTTTATTTTTCTTATTATATCTTACCCTTGCTTACATGGTTATGTTATCCTATCTTTGGTTTCCGGAACTTTGTTCGAACAGTTGCGCAGTCGAAAAATCACTTATAAGTGACTCTTTTGAAATATCTGAATTTCTTGAAATTCAATAACGTATCGGATCTCTACATGAATCGTATACATATGAGTCTCTCAAAACGTTGCCCATGGAGCTCGCCTACCCAAAAGTGCAAAATAAAAAATGTAACTGCACTTACAGTAGATGTAACAAATATTTTAGTTGAAAAAAAAGTACTTACACTGCGATGCAAAAGTTTAGACAAAATGCAAATATGTGAATAAAAGGAAAACTATTCAACGAAATGCTTAAAATTTCTACTGCAGGTACACAATATGGTCCCAAATACGTGTCTGGAGTTCTTATAACTATAACTGGAATCAAATTTTGGATATTACAAAAGATATTTTTTTTACATTGTTGCAAAAGTTTAGACAATAGTCAGATTTTATGCAAATATCCCTTGAAATGTGATTGGTGGAGGACATGCGGGACTGTATTATTCATTTATAAAGTGCAGAGATTGCTGAATAAATAATCAAAATCTCAAAAGCTCTTTAGTTCTCGTGTAAAGAAGATGAGAAAGTTTGGAAGCCGAAATTTGAAAATGAACCTACTTTATTAATTTTTTGTCTTTTAAATCGGCTCTAGTATGGTAGTACATTGTTTTTTACTTTGTGGAGAGCAAATTCAGACATGCGTATCGATCAAAAAGTCCAAGAAAAATTATATTTCTTAAGGATGAAGAAATTGAAAAAACGGCTGAGACTTACGATTCGCCCTTTAATCTTACAAAACTTCAACTTGGGTCAAAAACAGCACGTGACAGCATAAGTAGATGAACAACTGAATCGAAATGCAAAAAAAAAAAAAAAAAAAACAAAGAATTGTGCTTGAGCCTTTTCAGACAGAGTGTCCCAAATAAGCCAGATTTTATTGGTAAAAGCACAGCATATGATCATTGGATATTTCTCAAGTCCCGCGAAAAGAATAATAATCCATATAGTCCATTCCAATTTTAATAATTTTTATCAAAGAAAGTAAAATTCATTTTTTAGTCACGATGATACATATGCTACTTTTCACTTTAAAATTTGGCTTATTTGGGACACTCTGTCCGAAAAGGCTCAGGCACAATTCTCTGTTTTTTTTATGCATTCCGATTCAGTTGTTCATCTACTTATGCTGTCACGTGCTGTTTTTGACCCAAGTTGAAGTTTTCTAAGATTAAGGGGCGAATCGTCAGTCTGAGCCGTTTTTTCAATTCCTTCTTCCTTAAGAAATACAATTTTTCTTGGACTCTTTGATCGATACGCATGTCTGAATTTGCTCTCCACAAAGTAAAAAACAATGTACTACCATACTAAATCCGATTTAAAAGACAAAAAATTAATAAAGTAGGTTCATTTTCAAATTTCGGCTTCCAAACTTTCTCATCTTCTTTACACGAGAACTAAAGAGCTTTTGAGATTTTGATTATTTATTCAGCAATCTCTGCACTTTATAAATGAATAATACAGTCCCGCATTTCCTCCACCAATCACATTTAAAGGGATATTTGCATAAAATCTGACTATTGTCTAAACTTTTGCAACAATGTAAAAAAATGTCTTTTGTAATATCCAAAATTTTAATCCAGTTATAGTTATAAGAACTCCAGACACGTATTGGGGACCATATTGTGTACCTGCAGTAGAAATTTGAAAGCATTTCGTTGAATAGTTTTCTTTTTATTCACATATTTGCATTTTGTCTAAACTTTTGCATCGCAGTGTATAAGCACTTTGTAAACACATTTTTTTTAATGTAAATTTTCACATATACATTGGCAGGGAGCCCCACCCGGAATTTTGATTTTAAGAATGGAGTATGTTATACGAGAACTAACATTATATTTACAACACATTACTGACTGAACACATCTACAGTGAACTCTCACTTATGCGCCGGCCCAAGGGACCACCAGAAAAAGGCGCATAAGTGAACAAGCCAATTTACAAATCTAAAACGCAACAGAAGCTCTAATGAGAGCGTGAATAATAATGTTTCGGTGAAAAAGGGTTATATTGCTACGGTTTGGCAATCAATAACTGCAACGTAACTACAGTGATAAAGAGAAAAATAAAAATTGTAGCATACCTAATCACAAAATGTTCCCTTTATAACGATGCATGATAGATAATTGTCCCCCTCCGAACTCTAGTTCATGCGGAAAAAATACCATCTGTGAGCATCAAAAAGGCGAGAGATTAAATAGGAAAGTGAAGAATCATGCTCATTTTTTAAAGAAAGTAAATTAAACTTTTCAGATTTTACGAAAAAGTCGGCGGAAGTGAAATATTTATCTTTTCATAGATGTATAAACGAATGAAATTATCATTATCTTACTATGGAATGTGCTGGGATTATTAAAAATTATCGTATAAGTGAAAAAGGCACATAAATGAGGCGATGTATAAGTAAGAGCTCCACTGTATATGTTTCCAAGGCATTTAAAATTATAATATACGTCATTGTACATTGTATTAGGATTATGCAACTAATAATATGTGGGTGAAAAAGGTTCTCACTTAAACAAGGCAAATATTGTTTTGTTCAAAAACTCCTAGAAGTTTGTCATTATCATTAAACTCAAATCATTAATCAAATGTAATAACAGTACAAAGATACATTGGGTACATACGGGGCACCGTATTCTTTGATTATGCATTCATTAGAAAATAATCCGAAAGAACTGTTCGGTGACCAATCACTCAATTATGAACCTATTAGAAAGAATTTTTACTCTTAAAATAATTCGAAGAACAGTTCTGTGACCTGATTACTCAATTATGAAATCATAAGAAAGAATAAGACAACAAATCATTAGATACTTGATCAAACTGTTATTATTAAAGGTGCTTGATTTCCGATAAAACATAACTGTCACTTTCAGCATATAGCACAGTTGTTTTTACAAAATTTTAAACATTTTGATAAGTTTATAGATTTGTTCTTGACGAGTAAAAAATTCTTGCCGTATGATCGACTTTTTGCGCATTTTTGATTTAAATTTACTTTCCAATAACATTAAATCCAACGTTTATTTTCTTTCTGCTGAACTTTTTTTGTTTGTTTGTTTTTGTATATCATCTACGAAGTTAGTGATTATATAAGTTCATCCATGTTTTTCTTCATGTAGAATTAAGAGAAGTGCATTTTGCGAGAAATTCCCTGAAGGCTGTTATGAGCCCGACAAGGATTTTTGTGAGGAATATTACCCATACTGCGGGAAAAATAAAACAAAGGTAAATAAAAACAGGAAAAACTATAATTTGAAGTTTAAAACATAGTCTATATTTTTTTCCTTAATGACAACTGTGTTCCAGAAATTATCAGTCAACAAAGATGTCTGTTATGAAAACGACGAAGATTTCTGTAAACTGCGGAAAGAACAAAACAGAAGTAAATCAAAACAGGAAAACTGAATTGGGAGGTTAAAACGTTGTTTACATTTATTTGTTTAAAGGCAACTGTGATCCGGAAATCATCAATCTTAAAGATGGCTGAATGAACTCGACTATAATATAACGCATACTCCACGAAAAAAAAAGTGAATATAAATAAAAACAGGAAAACTGGAATTCGATGTTAAAGCTTAGTTTACGTTTATTTGTTTAATGACAACTTCTGGTCCGGAAATAATCAATCAACAAAGACCTAAACCAATCAAATCGTAATTTAAGTGCAGTGAAGCTGAAAAAATAATTGATGAAGAGCTTGCTGGTTGGCGGTTAACAAATTGCTGTTGCAGTTGATATTAATTCAAACTGATTGATTGAAGTCCTCCTAATGACTTACAGTACATTTAATTTTACTCAGATTGCGTAAATTTTCTGCCAAAAGGATACTTCTTGTAGAGAGAAACAATAGCATATTTCATCAGGAAAAAACTAGTTTAAATAGCAAACTTTAATGTAATTAAACTAATTTACCCAGTAAAGTTTGTTCTATGATATGTGCTAAGCTAACAGCTAAAATAAATGAAGCAGTATTTAAGCAATGTTTGATGATATAAAATAGGTTGATTTTATGTATTTTAGCAAAAAAAGTTCTTAAGTAAGTTACGTTCACTTTTCAACAGTCGAACCACAATTTTGGTCGATAAACAATACCCATTAAAGTAAGCTTATTGCAAAGAATTAGTAACTTACATCATGTTACACAGAAAAATAATTTTTAAAGTAATTAATCAAATAATTAATCTAAAAAAATTAACTCAAGGAAATTTTATAAAAGTGTAAAACTAAACGTAAAGAAAAAAAATTATTAACTAAATCTACAGTAAAATCAAATAAAATTGCAATTAGCTGTATAATTCTATTTTTAACATTTTTATCAACAGAAGTAACGTTTTATAACATTATTATTTATTATTCTTTTTTTTTAAGAAACGTTTCTGGACAAAATTTAAGATAACAATGCATTATAACAAGAAATTTAAAAAAATAATTTCAAGAGCTGAGTGAGAGATTTCCAAATGAAAGCACAACTTTGTTTATATTTTAAGTACTTTTTTCGAAAGTTTTATCAAAAGGAGCACTCTTATTAAATTAAATTTATTTGTAAAAATCTTCATAATTACGACTCAAAATTCTAGATCTTTTTTGAAAGTAATGGTACCAATCACAAAAACTTAAAAATCCTAATTTTTATATAGTAAAATGAAATTAAAAAAAAACCCTAAAATCCACGTTTAATTTCACTACCAATGTAATAAGCATTAAATTGGGAAAAAAGGAGTTAAATTTTACATGTGAAAGTAATAAAATTGCTTTTTTCTTCAAAAAAAAATAAATTATGCTTTAAAATGTTAATTAAGTTCTTTTGCTGTTAATAGGTACCCATGAAAAAATATTATATCCTTGAACAGACACCAGAGATAGAAGATCTTGACTCTGTAAAGCAAAGCTTAGATGAATTTTTGGTTGAAAACCTGTAAGTTAATTCGTTGTATTGTCTTATTTATTTTGAGCAAAAATTACGTTTTTTTCCTTTTATTTTTTTATCCCCCCCCCCCCCGAAAAAAAAAACTTACAACATTGATGAAAACATCCATGTTCAAGATTAGCCTGTTACCGCCCAGTGATCTATTTATAGATCACCTTTTTTCAGACCCCTCACTGAAAACAATTAAATTTTCATTTCTCATTCTTATTGGTTGGCTTCTTTACAAATGTACACCTCATGTACTTCTAAAAAACTTCTGAACCTTTCTTTGCAATGTCAGTCCAGCAGGTAATGTCTAAAGTTTGTCCTGTTGCAGATTCACAGTGCAGTTTTAAATTCTGGGTACAACGGAGTTTTTTTTTTTTTTTTTAAGTAGGGTCAGGTGGGGTCAAATGGGTCAAAAAGGAGTCAGGCTTTGACAGCTAAAAATATATTTATTCAACCAGTGAATAAACTGCTCAGGATATGCAAATGACTCTTCCTAGTGACATTTAAAGTGAAATATCTCGGAAAAAACAAAATATTGCTACCGATAAATAAGCTAGAAAATGTGTTGTCAATGACCCATTTTATCCCATAGCGTGGAGTAAAACGGGTCACTAGTGGGGTAAAATGAGTCAGGGCTTTAAAGGATTTAATTTCACGATTTATTGAATAGTAATTCTGTACTTTTGTTCATTAATGACAAAGCAATTAGCACATAAGCATTTCTAGAAAGACATAGTGTCCTCTTGCTTTATAATAGGGTCAGGAGTAGTGTAAAAATGGGGGTTTGGCTCTGCGAGGATTGCAAAGATTTCATGTTCGAACGGCGCTTGCTCAAGGGGGGGAGGGGTGTCCGCGAGGGGAAAGGGAAAATGGGTCTGCTTTAGATTCGTGAAAGATAAGGACTGTTTTCGAAATATGTTTTTTTTTTTTTTTTTTTTTTTTTTTTTTTCTCGTGTGTTGGACTTCATCATTTTGAGAAAATTTTTAGAATTTCTATAAACATTATATTTATAACTTGAAATTTATAGTCATACCACAACATTAAAATTTTGAGGAACATTTTCTGTGTGTAAACTCAATTTAACCAATGTTTTCATATTATCTTAAAGCATTTAGTCAAAATATAAACATAGTTTTAAATTGAAACATTTAGAAGTAATTACAGCATAAAATTAAAGACTAAGTGTTTTATAGAATCTGTGAAAATGAGAAATGAAAAAGAAAAAAAATGTATTTAGGCGTCAAAGCTCCAATGATACTGGAAGGTGTGTAAATTAAAAATTGTAAATCATAAAAGTAAAACAAACAATCAGTTTAAGCAAAAGTATCCCCCCCCCCACCCTTTTCCCCCTCTTAAAATACTAGAATATTACATTAATAAATCTAAAAAAATAGATAGTTAAACAAAATCAACAAAACATGACAACAAAAAACTTAAACCCATAATAGAATGAATGAATAAATCAAAATATAAAAGTTCGAAGTTACTGGAAGGTATGGAACATTTAATTCAAGTCATTTCAGTTTGACTGGATATCGGACGTTTCCTTCAGTGGCGTTTCACCCCCCCCCCCTTTTTTTGCTAATCATATAATAATTACATTATACACACACATATATGAGGCGCGTTCAAAAAGTAAGGGCTGTTTTGTGTATTTAAATAATGGCGCTTTGAAGCACAGTTTTATTACTGCTGAGTCATTAACTGACTCATTGTGAAGCTACAGCGTCATTTATTTCATTTCTGAAGTCGTATTGTTGTCCGTGAATGCAAAGAACAATGGCCACGAAAATCGTTGATCCCGCCAACTGTGAATTGCATTCTGTGATTCGTCGACAAATTAAGTCGTGCGGTCCAAAACAAACGCCGCGGGGAATTGTCATCAGGCATAATCTTCCTCCCTGATAACGCGCATCCTCACGCTGCTGCCTAAACCAAGCAGAAAATTTAAGATTTTCGTAGAGAACTTTTTGACCACCCACCGTATAGTCCCGATCTTGCACCTAGCGACTACTTTCTCTTACATTTTAAACAGCGGCTCAAGTTTCTACGCAGAGGGGTTAAAGATGATGATGCAGCGGTACGAAAAATGCTTAGAAGTGAACGGCGATTATGTAGAGAATTAAAGTAAGTTTGTACCTAACTAAATATGACATTATTTTTTTTTCTTATGAGTATATTTTTTTCTGTGACCAAACGGCCCTTACTTTTTGAACGCGCCTCGTATCTACAAATACATATATTTCAACCCACAACTATGTCTTTAAGTCCATTAGCTAAAGTGTCTATTTTATTTTCTAAGACAAAACGTTTATCATCGTAAGCTGATAACAGTATATAATATATCGTCGGCACCATGCTAAACTAACGAATGTGAAAAATTGCGTTTTTCAAATTCGTTTTTCAAGTTCAAATTTTACAAATAATTAAAATTAAAATGATATCTTCGAACGATAGTTTTACACTTAAAGATATCTATAAAAGTTTAAAAATTGAAAATAACCGAACACGTCAAGTGGGAAAAGGTTATATGCAGTGTTTTGGCTCTTCTGAAAAGTGCCAATTTTCACATTCGTTAGTTTAGCATGGTGGCGACGATATGATTTGTATATTGATTCACAGTATATAATATATGATTTTTACTTAAAATTTTGTTTCCACTTGCAAATCTCTGTTTATCATTAAAAAATACATCTTCCTCATGTTTAAGAACATGTCTTACAATAGACTTTTGAACACCCTTTGCTCTCTTTCGTTCGTCTTTTTCAGTTATTAGGTTATACATTTTGGATCATTAGTCCAACGAATTCAACAATCGGCTCCCCAGAAAGTTCATCTTTCATTTTTCCCAGGACTGGGGATTCTTTTTTCTGGATTTTCCTTGGTGAATGAATAATTTAATTTCATTTTGTGAGGATTAGTCTGAAATGTAGCATGTAGAAAAAAATTAATTCGAAAACTGTTAATGCCATAAATACATATTTGAAAAAATATAGGTTGAATAAAAAAATATTCGAAGTTGGGAATTCCATAGAAATATTTAATCCGTTAGAGTGAACCTAATTAAATAATAGCGTTTTAAAAAATAGCTAATGGGATGTAGTTATTCACTACACAGGGATGGAAGGTTGGTATAAAAAAAGTTGGGAAAAATTAAAACATAGCAGGTTGTGAAAGCAACAATTTTGATATGTTTAAAAAATAATTGCCAACTGCAAAGAAAATATGGAAAAAAAAAAGTTTTCAAAGTTCAAAAAAACATTTAGTCGAAAAAGTAGACAAATACCTAAAAACAGTAAAACTCCAAAAATATACGAAGTTAGAAATTTCGTAGCAACAATTAAATTCGGTAAAGTGGAATTAATAAATTTACTAATTGAATTAGTAGACTAACAAAAAATATAGTAGAGCCAATAGGGTGAGTTCTGGTAAGTGCGTACCCTTTTTTTCAAAGTTCATGTTCTCAAGGATGCTGCTCTGTTGAAAAATCTTGTACACTCACAATTTTTTTTTAGTTTTCTTTCCAAATCCTTTATAAATATTTTCAAGCATATAATATGTCAAATAAACCATAAGCATAGGTTTTATGACCTGGTTTATGACACCTACTCTAAGGTACGCACTTTCCCTACCTGGCGGGGTAAGTGCGTCCACCTGAAATTATGTGAATATGAGCAGGGAAAAACTTCTGGCACATATTAAATATGTTAGGTAGTTGCCTTGGGATAATTCCTAATACTAGAGATCATCACTTGCTTGCATGGATGAAACGCAATCAGTGATATCCCACGTGTCTTGCGAACATCTGTGATTTGAAGATTAAGAGAATTGTGTTTGTGATTCTTCCTTTGTCCTTTTAAGACCAAGTAAGCAAACGTAAGTTGTTTTTATTTAGTAATAATCACTTATAGTCTAGACAGTTTATTTTGGTTTAATACATTAACCAGTCTGTGCCAGGGTTCGCACTTACCCCTTCTTAAATGTAAGATGAGACATGTGCGATGTGCGTCCAATAACGTTGCTGTAAGTGCGTACCCCTGTCATTTTCTTTAATTCTATTTGTATGGTAGATCGTTTGATGACCTGAGTGAACAATTCGGTTTTTTTTCTTTTTCTTTTTTTTTTTTTTTGAATAAATACGGTTTTAAAATATTTTCCCTATTAAAATCAGCAGCAGTAAGAAAAAACACAAAATAAAGAGCAAAAAAAAAAAAAAAAAATATTATTATTATTATTATTATTGATCATGATATGATACTTGTACTTTTTTTTCTTGTACATTGAAAAAGTTTTTCAATGTACAATAACGTTGCTGTAAGTGCGTACCCCTGTCATTTTCTTTAATTCTATTTGTATGGTAGATCGTTTGGTGACCTGAGTGAACAATTCGGTTTTTTTCTTTTTCTTTTTTTTTGAATAAATACGGTTTTAAAATATTTTCCCTATTAAAATCAGCAGCAGTAAGAAAAAACACAAAATAAAGAGCAAAAAAAAAAAAAAAAAAATATTATTATTATTATTATTGATCATGATATGATACTTGTACTTTTTTTTCTTGTACATTGAAAAAGTTTTTCACAAGGTGTTCTTAATTTTCTTAAATATAATTTATTCATTACTCCACCTTTGCTTTTTGAATCAGTTGGTTCCTTATTCAGTGTTTCACTTAATTTCATTGCTTCATTTGTCATTCTGGTTTAAATAAAGTATAGTTTATGATCGCTATTTTCAACGAAAAATTTACTAACTGATATCTAAAAGCCAATATATTTCAGAGGTAATGAATAAAATTGAAATAGTATCCCGCATTCAATGTAAATATAAATACTTGATGGAAATTACGTCGGATTTATAATCGGCTTATAAAAGTTATAAGCAAAATTAAAGGTTAATTACGAGAGTCGGATTTTCCACGTAATGGTACACACTTTGCCTCATCAAAATGGTATACATTTGCTCCGCATAATAGTACGCATATGCCTCATGATAGTGGTACGCACTTGCCCCATCATAATGGTACGCACTTACCCCCACCTTACTTGAAAGAAAGGGAAAGTGCGTACCGTCATATAAACAAATTTTAGTTAGAGTATTTGATCAAAATACCCCATATATGTTATTAGTAGCTATTACTCAAAAGAAACAACTCGCATTTCTTGACTTCAATTGCTTGGTATGACTACAAGAGAAACTGAAACAAAACCTTCTCAATCATTACTTCAGAGTTTTTTTGAAGACATTTAAGTTATCTCTGATTGTGTTTCGTCTATTGAATCCTAGCCTGAATTCTACCTATTGAAATTATCATTAGACAGTTATCTAACATAGTCGATGTGTTGCAGAAGCCATTTCAGGACAGTATTCATATAATTCCCAGTGGACGCACTTACCCCGTGGACGCACTTACCAGAACTCACCCTAATAAATATTTATCGAATTATAAAAGCTCCCTGTCGTCTAAGTATATAGTATACTTAGATGCTAATAATTTGTACGGTTGGTCTATGTGCCAACACTTAATAATTAACGGTTTTAAGTGGTTAACCGAACAGGAAATATCAAATATTGATGTTATGAATACTGCTGATGATTCCGATGTTGGCTATGTTTTTAGCGTGAACTTGAAAATCCCTGAAGATTATCACAATTTCATGAACGATTATCCTCTCGCGTCAGAGAATATTTTGATTTGTCCAGAAATGCTCTTCAAATATAACAAAGACTTAGCTGAAATACACAATAAAAAGCATTCAAACGTAAAAAACGCACGCCCAATTTATATGATAAGGAAGATTATGTAATTCACTACCGAAATCTGAAGCAATGTCTCTAGTTGAGAATTAAACTAATCAAAATATCTAAAGGCATTAAATTTAATCAAGCTTGCATGGTTAAAATCATATGTGGAATTTAGTACCGCAAAACGAAAAGAAGCTTCAAATAATTTTGAAAAAGATTTTTCCAAACTTTTAAGCATCAGCGTGTATGGAAAAACTATGGAAAACGGTAGAAAAAGGAGGGATGTGAAACTAACACAAGATGAGAAAAATGTGCAAAGATTGGTTTCAAAACCAACATTTCACGCATACAAAAGTTTTAAAACCAGTTGGTCGAAATTCATATGCTGCGGAAAAATATAAAATTGAATCGCCCCATTTACAGCGGATTTTGTGTTTTGGACATTAGTAAAACTTTAATGTATACATTTCATTATGAATACGTATTAAAAAAATATCCGCCAAAGGTGACATTTTTGTTCACGGATACTGACAGTTTATGCTATTAAATTTTTACTGAAGATGTAAGGTAAGTGCTCCAGTAGTCGGCCAGTCTCCAGTAGTCGGCCACAATGACATAAAACTCCTCATAAATAGTACATTTTTAATTCAAAATCAGAAATGACGCATTCACACATTCATGTACCTATCCTCAATCATCAACCAGTGGCAGTTAAGTTTTGGGTACTTTTTTTGAATTAGTAATGATTCATTTCATTTTGAATGGTGTGCCCGTTATACAAGATTGCGATTCTGCTTATTTTTCAGCTAAGAGGACAAGTCTTCTTAAAATGGCCAATTACACTTATTAATTTAATTCTACTATAAATTTGAGTGATTTTTATCTTAATGTAATGTCTAACGTAATGTTTCAATGAAAGAGCGAATTCCTGGTTAGACTCGATTATTTTTTAAAGGGGGTGGCCGACTACTGGGTACAGAATTCTTCTGCATTTCCAATGGTCGGCCATGGTAGACCGACCACTGGTTCTAAGCAGTTTGGATGATTTATCCAGTAGTCGGCCACATACTTAATGTAGCTTTTCATTCTTAATATGGGTTCATCAAATTAAAACTAAATTAACTTATTAAAATACAGCGACAATTTAACTGTTTTGAGTAAAAATACCTTTTCCAAAGTTTATTTTTCTTGAAAAATAGTAATTAAATTGAATGTCTTAACTTCTTTTGACCACCATTTCGACATTTTATTGCTCCTAGTGTTGTAAATTTAATTGAAAATTCTAAAAAAGAGATTTTTAAATACGCATTCGTTGAGTAAAGATTATAAGTTTTAATACTCATCTAGTTATTATCAAATGGTGTTTTAATAGTTTTTCTTATCAAATTTTATCTTAAACTCATGAAATTGGCGAAACGAGTGATTTGACTTCTATTGATACTTATTCGGCAGTTAATAAACATTCCCCAATTATAGGAGATAAGATGCAAAACTTCAATAGTCACATAGGCTCAAGTTATTTAATGAGTGCCAAGCATGTAGTTATTCTTTCTTTTGCTATTATGCTTAACTTTTTGCTTTACCAAAGGTTCAAGACCCCTGTGCTCTATTTAGGAAAATTGTTTCAAATGTTGGTATATTTTCACTAATGATTCTCTCCAAATGTTTGACTTCTTGAGTTTTCTTCGCTAGAGGATTAGAATTGTGTTGAGTTAATTTCAAAACTACATGGTTATAACTAAATTTTGGTTTGTTTTCAAGGTTATTCCTCGTTTACTAATATTCTTGTCGAAAGCTGTAAGATTACTTTCATGACATCCCGAGTTCCATTTACTTCCTTATTTCATCTTACTTCAATTAGTTTAAAAACAAATAACCTTGCTTCAGTGGAACATTCTGTGCTAGATGAAGCCTTGATAGAGATTCCTTTCAGCGCATTTTTGAATGTATTTTTACTTGCACAGTTTTGGAAGCAATCACATTTCTGAAACTACAGTTTTAGTTTTATGTTCCGTATGTTGAAATTCCGTTCTAATGAATGTGAACCAGTTAAGTGCCGACGTGATTATTGGTCATGAATTGTGTCGACTCTATTATTACTTCTTTATGTTTACATAAACAGTAAAGCAGTTTTTCATTTCTTGATTCTTTGGTTATTTATCACTAAAAAGTGCTGTTCACTACAAAACTATTCCTGTTTTTTTACTTCCTAAACGCAAGAAACCATTTTTGTACTATTTAAAAAACTTCGTTTATTGTTGTCGTCCTTGCTTGCATCTTTAGTAAGTTGCATGCTGAAATTCTTTTCTTCAGAAGCTGTTTTTTTCTTATTTTTTTTTAAACTTTCTTTTTGATATAGACATATTTTTAGACGTTATTCAGAAAAAAATACTTTTTTAGTGCGAGTTTTTAAAATAAAACTGTTTTTAGGCAGCTAAAGTATAAAAACATTAATGTCCCGAGAATTCTGTGCTAATTGTACTGTCTAAAATTAATAATGGTAGATTGATAGTTAGAGAAATAAGTAAAGCACATAGTGTATCAAGAAGTACACTAACATGATCATCTACACAGTTGAGTACCAGAGGTACCACGAAAAATATGACCAGACTAAGTATAATGCATCGCTGCAGGCCCGTCATTTCACGTTTTTAGAGGGGGGGGGGGCAAAGGGTGCAAACACAATGCAATTTCATCGGAAAAAGCAAACACCACGCCCATTTATATATTGATTAACTGATTTCTCAAAACCGGGGGGGGGGGGGCAATTGACCCCCCTCCCCTGACCCCCCAAATGACGGGTCTGGTTCGTTGTAAGTTTCCCTTTGTTTTGTTTTTTTTTAATTCAACCCCCTATATCAGATAAGATCAATGAAAATGAAGTGGCCGACTACTGGATTCAACGTGGCCGAGCACTGGATTTCTGTGGCCGACTACTGGAGCATTTACTAGTGTTGACAACAGCTTGGATTTTAACATAATTTTTTTTTTCTGAAACAAGTAGGTGATTCACTATCAGAAAGGTTGATTCTAAAGTTTTACTTTGTTTTTGTTGCTGTATTGATAGCTGAAAGTTCTAGGTTAGCCAAGATCCACAAAAGATCCCTTAAATGGCCGACTACTGGAGCACTTACCCTATATGACGACACGATTGAATATTCTGTCTATTTTAATCTGTCGGATTACCCAAAAAATCACAAGTTATACAGTTCGGAAAATAAAAAAAGTACTGGGAAAAATGAAAGATGAACTTTCTGGGGAGCCCACTGTTGAATTCGTTGGACTACGATCCAAAATGTAGAGCCTAATAACTGAAAAAGACGAACGAAAGAGAGCAAAGGGTGTTCAAAAGTCTATTGTAAGACATGTTCTTAAACATGAGGAATACAAAGATGCATTATTTAATGATAAAGATATTTGCAAGTGGAAATAAAATTTTAAGTAAAAATCATCTACTATATACTGTGAATCAAAAGAAACTAGCATTATCAGCTTACGATGATAAACGCTTTGTCTTGGAAAATAAAATAGACACTTTAGCTTATGGACATAAAGACATAGTTGTGGGTTGAAATATATGCTATGCATTTGTATATATATGTATATGTGTGTGTATGATGTAATTTTTAATGTGATTAGCAAAAAAGGGGGTGTTTGTGTGAAACACCACTGAAGGAAACGTCCGATATCCATTCAACAGTGGCGCATGCAGACAAATCATTTCAGGGGGGGGGGGGGCTGAGTCAAGACTCTTTGAGGGGGGGGGGAAGCACCTTATGAAATTTAGCTAAGAAAAGTAAATGTCTCGAATTTCTGCTTTAATGTCAAAATGTGTTAAATCGACAAAAATACAACATTAAAAAAACATTTTTTTTCATTAAAATTATTGTGAAGAAAGCGTTTTGATGGACACAGAGAATGATAATTTGAAATTAAAAAAAATTTCTTCATTGAAAGAGGTATTGCTGAAACACTTGTATGCAATATTTTGGCAAATTAATGCTCTAATTTTATTAGTTTTGCAGTTTATTTTATTATTGTATCCAAAAGTGGGTTTCAATTCAATTTTCTGAAATTTATTTAAGAGAATTAGGTGACTGAAAAACATTAACCGGCATTTCTAAAACATAGATTTGCAATAAAAATGAACAAAATGGAATAATAGGATAATCATGAGCGTACAATAAAATAGACATGTCAAAACAAAAAAATCTTTTTTTAATTTATCCTATACTTAATTATCTGTTCTAAAAGCTTTTCTCATTTTGGGATTTCAAAAAATTAATAAATAAATAAATAAATAAATAAAAATAATAATAATAAAATTATTTTAAAATTCATTTTGAAAATTTCGGAGGTTGCTGCAGCCCTATCAGCCCACCCCCTGAGTATGCCACTGCCAGTCAAACTGAAATGACTTGAATTAAATGTTTGATCTG